>PVJI01009773.1:0-63920 GCA_004026765.1 Micronycteris hirsuta | reverse complement strand
AGGAACCACTATAGAGGACACATGGACAGAACCAAGGGGGAGGATGGAGGCAGGGGAGGGAGGTGGGTTTGGAGGGGTTGGGGGAGGGGAGAGGATGCAGACAACTGTAATTGAACAACAACAAAGTAATATATATTTAAAAAAAAAGAAGTGGAAAATCACCCTGCACTACCCAGGTGGGCCTGATGTAATCAGAAGCCTTTATAAAGGGGAGAGGGCGCGCTCAGGTCAGTGGACTTGATGGTGAAGTGGAAGGTGGGGCGGCGGGGAGCGTTTGACAAAAAAATACAGGCAGCCTCGAGTAACTAGAAAAAAGCAAGAAGAGGTTTTCTCTTAGAGCCTCCAGAAAGGAACGCAGGCTGCTGACGCCCTGGGTTTAGCCCAATGAGACCCATTTGGACCTCGGACCTAAGAACTGTAAGATAATAAATTTGTATTGTTTAAACCTGTGATTTTATTTTTGTAAATAATTTGTTCTAGTGGCAAGGAGAAACAAATACTGAAACTATAGAATGTTTAATTGACTCTTCCCCCAGCAATATTGTTTTGTTGTTGTTTTGATTTTTAAAGGAAGACACATAGAAATGTGTGGCTTCTAAAGTTTGCCCTAAGTTTTCTTACATTACACAATGTGTAAGGCACTCCGCTTTCTGAACACTCCAGTTTCCTGGGTAGTGGGTACTGTGCCCCGCATGTGTTCCAACAGTTCTCTCTAGCTGCTCTGCGGTCCCCTGTCCATAGCGGGTCAGTTTCCCTGCGGGTCCAAACCACCAGCCCCTGAAAGCCCACAGAGCTCTGCCTTTTGTGGCAAAAGGCTGTGGGGCAGAGCACAGGTTACCCAAGGTTTGGGGAGAGTGTCAGGGCTGTGCCTATTACTGGGGGTTGCCCTGCTGCCTCTCTCATATGTAAGCTACGTGTTTCTACCCTGCTGAAACCCCCTTTCTCTCACGTTAGAGGTTTTATCCTTATGTATTTTTTTGGAGTTGAAGATGCCACACATTTCTGTGTAACCATTTAGAGGACAGAAAAAACCATCACCTAAAATAGATTTGCACTTGTGCTGCGGTATCTGCAGTGAAGTTGATTTTGTGTTTTTATTGGGATCAATTTGTTTCCTCTTTGTTTAGGCTTGCTTGATAAAAACGCAGGATGCCAAGTTAAACTGAATTTCAGATAAACAACAAATATAATTTTACTATAAGTATGTCATATACAATATTGTGGACGTACCTATACTAAGTGTACTGGTTTTTTTTTTTTCAAATTTCACTTGGCATCCTGCATTTTTGTTAAATCCAGCAACCATATTGTTGTTGCAACCTCTGATTGTAGCATTTGTTCTAGAATTTAGCTTAGTATAATGAAGATCTGCATTAAACAATTTGTCAACTGAGAGAGTCGTTGTTTTTCAAATGATTTATGCTCAGAAACTAAAGTGGCAACACTTGTAAAAACATCACTGTCCTTATGACTCCCAACATCCACGCTGTTGTTAATAGCAGATAATCAATAGAAACATTAGTTGTAGAGTAACAGAACTATTAGAATTTATGGTGTTAAAACATGGTAGTTAGAAATTGCTAGTAATTCAAGTTTTCATTGGTCAAGCTAATGTAAGACTTATTCAGCCTTTAAATGACAATCAGGGTCTGCTATATGCTTTTCTGAGAGTAGCCTTGAGTCTGTAGTTTTCCAGCTTTTGGTTTCTCAATGTGATGCCTGTGAGATTTCACATCAACACAGGTGAAAGTTTTGAACAGGTTGCTGTGGAGACCGCCTCTCTGTAGCCTCTAGTTGCTGTTAATGACCAATAGCAATACTCAGGCATATTTCCAGGGAGAGAAAAGTTGAATTGAACCATGTGCTGTTTTGTTTAGCAGATAATTCTTCTCAAGGTTTCAGGGAGTCGTTAATCATTGTGTATGAGACAGTCAAATGGGCTACACAGTCATTTTGACGACATTCTGTGCATCAGATTCAGTTGTAATGCATGTATGGTTGAGGACTGCTTTGGTAACATTATCCTGTATTTTGCATGTTAATCAAGATAGCAGGGAGCCAGGGCTATTATCTTTCATGAACCCAGCAATGAATCTAAGCACATGTATTGCTTCTCATCATGTTTCTGAATCCCTTCTTTTATTCCCAGAGCACTGTAAGTCTGTGCGCACACAGTGTTTTATGACCTTGTTCACTTTGTATCATCCACATTGGATCTTTTTTTCATTTAAAATAAAAAAAAAATAAATTAAGAAAGTTTATTTCCAACTTCAACAGACTGTAGGAAGAAGTGTTTAAATAGAAACATTAGGCAGATAATCCTAAAAGGCCACATAAAAGAAGAACTGAGCAGTGTTTCCCTCTTGGACTCATTTGAAGGCTAATTGAAATGTTTTCGTGACTGAGAAGGAATGGCTTCTCAATAAGTTAAACACCAGATATAGGCTTGCTGTAGTCTTTTTTTTAATTATTGAAATTAAGGCTTTGCTGTAGTCTTGAAGCACTATGTGCCATAATCTCAAATTTGCTTCAGTGTTGAGCCAACACTTTTTATGATAAAGGGCAGTGAGCAGAGAGAATGGACAGGGGGCGTGCACATGCAGTGAAATCCCCTGCAGGCTTTGGAATTCATCTCCCTGGTTTTGAATACCAAGAACCTGCTCTAGAGCAAGCTTCCAAGCCTCTCTGTCCTGAAATGTTCTCTTTCGTGGACTGGGGTGACCATTGTACCGTGCCAGGAGGCAACCTGTGAGGATTAAATAAGATTCTGCAAATGATGTGAACAAATCAGTTTCTGAATTTTTGAGACGAGATCCTTTTGGGGAAGTGATGAAAACACCAAATAAGCCCTGTCACAAACCGTCTAATGTAAGAGAAAGCTTCCGGATCATGTGACTCCCCAGCCATATAAAAAACTTCCCAGTTCCCTTTCACCCTGTTTTGTTATACGCAGTATCTGTCGTTCTTATGCACAAAGTATGAGAGAAAGCAACTGAAATGCTGACAACTGCAGAAAAGAGATTAATGAATACTCACCATGGCTAGAAAGAGGGAAAGGGTGTGAAAACATGTAAGAGAATTGTCAGTCTTCTCTACCAACTGGTTATGCTAACAACCTATGAGATGATGATGATGCCTTTTTCAAGTTTTTTTTTATAATATATGGAATACAAGAGTATATAATAGCATTGATTGCTAAATAGCATATTTATTTGGGCAACATGTCTTCCTCCTAATATAACTTCAAGTATTTTTTCTAAATTATTTGGAATTAAAATATAAATAACAGTTTGAAAAGCATAAGTCATAAATACAATGTTTTTCTTGAGCCATGTTTTTTAAAATATTATGTTGAGCCCTGGCTGGTGTAGCTCAGTGGATTGAGCGCGAACTGGGAACCAAAGTGTCCCAGTTCGATTCCCAATCAGGGCACATGCCTGGGTTGCGGGCCAGGTCCCCACTGAGGGCCATGTGAGAGGCAACCATACATTGCTGTTTCTCTCCCTTTCTTTCTCTCTCCCTTCCCCTCTCTCTAAAAATAAATAAATAAAATCTTTAAAAAAATTATGTTGAAGTAAATATTGATCTCAATATTGATAGTATATATTTAACTGAATATTTGCCATTTTTCATTTTAGCAGATTATTTGATTATCAAAGTAAGTTGCAAAATTGTTGATATATTAAGTCTAATGAGATGTTATACTATAAACTATATTTTTCTAAAAATATCATTTTTCTGGTGAAAATAGCATTGCTAAAAATTAACATCATCTATTAACATCACAAACATTTCCTGCAGGAATATAAAATTATTTCCCCACACATACATATTTGAATTTATAAACCACTGTATATTTTGGATGGACTAGATTTTTTCTTTTTTATTATAAGGATTAGCAAAGTACCTGCATTTTCTCCAAGCCTTAACTAGGAAATTTTAATAAACATTCTCATTAGAATAAAGATTTGCCTTAATTTTTTTCAAAGGCATGGAAACAAATATCTTTTCTAGATGGTAAAACACACTATTTTGGGTGATTTGAATGTCGCGTCTTATAAAATGAGCATTAGAAAAATAGATGTGCAATTGTTAGAGAACTTTTCAATGCTAACAGTTGTATATTCTGAAAAATATTTATCTAAACTTAAAAGGTAGCAAGGTTTAAATAAATATTTGGACTGAATATTTCAGATTCTTATTACCCATTATATACAGGATCTGGCAGAAGTTAGGCCTGCTTCAGTGTGGTCGGTAGGGTAATAAGGAGTAATGATTTATAGTTTTAATGTGAACATTTCACCTAAAATGACATATGGTATCCTTGAGGGTGAAATTGTTATGTTACAGAATTACATGCTTATGATTTTGTAATAAAAGATTTTGTAATTAAAAGGGCATTATTTGTGCCGGAACCTGTATATTGTCAATTATAGAAAGCCATCCACAACTCAACACGCCGTGCATCTCTTGTGTGTTATATGTCACAGCCACTCGCTAGGTGAGGAAGGTAGGATGAGACACAAACCCAGACCATGTCTGTGATTTAGTCCCATTAGTCAGCATTCAGTTTCACCTGCTAAAGTTGCCAGCAGGAATAAACATACATCAACTACTGTGGCATGTTTTTTCAGGTTGCTAGGACTAGGAATAAAGAACAAAAGCATCTTGGCTTCATGCGAGAACAGTTATCCTGGAGGAGTGCACCATAAATCGTAAGTCAACTGTTGCTCTACCCTCCACTGCAGGATGGAGGTAAGTGAATTACTCATTCCTTAATGCAACTGCTATTTGAGAGTGTCTTCTAAACAAAGAGCAGAATGACTGAGTTCTTAGAATGAGGTGAGCACCATAAATGTTAAGTCAACCATTGTTCTACACTTCCTTGATGGAAGGAGATAAGTGAATCTCCTTATTTAATCATTAATGCAATTGATATTTGAGAGTGTCTTCTAGACAAAGAGCAAAATGACTGAGTTCTTAGAATGAGTTGTGCGCCGTAAATGTTAAGTCAACCACTGCTCTACACTTCCGTTCTGGAAGGAGATAAGTGAATTATTGAATCATTAATGCAATCGATATTTGAGAGTGTCTTCTAAACAAAGAGCAGAGTTCTTAGAATGAGTTGTATGTCATAAATGTTAAGTCAACCACTGTTCTACACTTTCCTGATGGAACTAGATAAGTGAATTATGTATTCATTAATGCAATTGATACTTGAGATTTCTTCTAAAAAAAGAGCAGAATGATTGAGTTCTTAGAATGAGTCGTACACCATAAACGTTAAGTCAACCAGTGGTCTACGCTTCGCTGTAGGATGGAGATAAGTGAATTATGTATTCATTAATGCGATTGATATCTGAACAAAGAGCAGAATGACTAAGTTCTTAGAATGAGTTGTATGTCATAAATGTTAAGTCAACCATTGTTCTACACTTCCCTTCTGGAAGGAGATAAGTGAATTATTGAATCATTAATGCAATTGATATTTGAGAGTGTCTTCTAAACAAAGAGTAGAATGGCTGAGTTTTTAGAATGAGTTGTATGCCACAAATGTTAAATCAACCACTGCTCTACACTTCGCTGCAGGATGGAGGTAAGTGAATTATATAATCATTAATGCAATTGATATTTGAGAGTGTCTTCTAAACAAAGAGCTGGATGACTGAGTTCTTGAATGAGTTGTGCATCATAAATGGTAAGTCAACTGCTGCTCTACACTTCGCTGCAGGATGGAGGTAAGTGAATTACTTATTTATTAATACAATTAGCATTTGAAAATATTTGCTAAACAAAGAGCAGAATGACTGAGTTCTTAGAATGAGTTACATCTCAGGTAACAAGATTAAACCCTTTAAACATGCAATGGATTTGACAAGGGAGCACCTTACTTCCTTTTAAACAAGCAATGAAATCTATCTCTGGAAAATTTCTCTCTTTTGTTTGAACACGAATAGTGCAGAAGCAACTCCAGCTCACACCCATTCTCTGTGGGCACTCTATATTATAAAATCCTGTTTTGTATGTGCAGGGACTGCTGATGTTAACTCCCAGAGTTAATCCAGACCTCACAGATTGAGGACAGACTCTTTCACAAGCTGGCTCTCGCTTTACACACTGGCCACAAACTTGGGGCTCCCCAGGGCTACCTTCACTCTGACCAAGAGTGCAAATTCGGGGGTTCCCACTAGCCCTTCGGGTCTGATAACTTACTGGAACAAGTCAGAACTCAGGAAAGCTATGCCTACTACTTTAGTTTAATACAGCAAATAGGATACAAATTAGAACCAGCTAAAAGGAGAGATGCATGGTGTGAGATCCAGGAAGGTCCCCAATATGCTGCTTCCATGTTCCGTCCTCATGTTATCAGGAAATGCCATCTTCCAGGCCATTGAGCACATTGCTGTGGAACAATAAGCACGCGGTATTGTCAACAGAGAGCTTACCCAAGATTCAGTGTCAAGTTTTATTGAGGTCATCCTTGATTAGATTATGGGTCAAAAGTTGAACTTGATTCCTCTCTTCCCTCTTCAGAAGTTGGGCTGACATCATGTGGCCCAGCTAAAACATTCTAGTTACAAGGCTGGTGCTTCTGGAGTGGTCAGCTACCTCACTGAGCCCTCTGTATCTTAGTTTAAACTAGGGGGGGTGGGGACAATGACTTCCCTGCCTGTGGAATATGTACTTTTCATACCCATTCACATTATCTGCCTCAGTTCTCATGACCTATTTCCTTGCAAACTAGCATAGCTTTGTCATTCGTCTTCCATCGCTTTATTGGCTGTACTTCAAAGAGCCAGGTATCTGTTGCCAGAGGAAACATTCCTGTTTCCTCCAAAATCCTTTGTATCCTCCTATTGGTGCAGTTCCGGGTGTTCTTTTTGACCGATCCATTAACAGAACCAGCTGAATGGTTGCATTCCACAACTTCAGACTCTAGCCATTGATAATAAAAGATAGATACTTGTTTCGCATTAAAGTTAATTTAATATTTCATATTTGTGTTATATTTAGTGTGTGGAGTTCATGTGCTTGTAGTCTTATTAACCTCACCTAATGACCTTCCATGGATGTACTGCATAGGTGTCTTGAATAGTGCCTGGCATGTGGTCGTCCTTAAGTGTAGATGTGTTCAGTGACTAACTCCCAAACATCAAGGACCAAAAGTCTCAAATTCACGAGATGGTGCCATTTTCCCAATTCACAACAGTATGAGGTCTCTAAACATAGACACTAAGGAGGCAAACATGATACATGTCCACTCAATCCACAGTTGTAGCTGCAAACACTAACATATACCCATCTTTCCACGTACATAATATCAACAGCTTTACCAAGTCCACTCTTCCTTGTACTATTGAAAATTTCTGCCACGCACAGTTCAAAGTTTTATTACTTTGTCTAGTGGCAAGCCAAAGTTCTGAGTGCTCTCAATTCCTCACTGCTTATGCAGGTCTATAACCTACTCATTCAGGGATATAAGTCCACATAAAATAATGTATTGATAGGAAAGAAATAGAGAACATTTTAATCGTGTAGAAAAATGACACATCCATAGGAAAATTAGAAGCCGTAACTTGCGTTTCTAAAGCTGGCTGTGAAGGCTTGCTTACTTTCGTATGTCTTTGTTCTTTTGCCTATAATTAGCCTCTAAACTGGGCAATGTCTTTTGACCAATGAGTCTTTGAATATTCTGCTTCAATAGGGTCTTGATTTTTTTGTTACCTTATAATATTGGGCATGATGGGACAGGTAGGTATGCCAATGAATTCTCCTGGTTATTTCATTAGTGTATTAGCATTTGGATCTCCCCTTGATTGTTATGTTCAGGCACCTTACTTACCTTAAACTTTTTACTTTTGATTGATCCATTGGAAAAAGAAACTAAAAAGTGTCACGTGGCTTCTGAAAAGGGGAAACCTCTCATCACCAGTGAAATGGTGGAGTCCATTAACCTCATCAACACCGTCCAGCATTAAGCCAAAATAAAGAAGAAATAAAATGGCCAAAGATTTTCTTTTGAAAAAGTCTATTATTCTCCCGTCCAGTGTACTTGAGAACAGATCCTGAGATATAGCAGATCCATGGGTTTTTGTATGAGCAGCTCCTGATAAATTGAAACTAGAAATTCTACCTTTATAAATTACTGTCACTTTCTTTATTGACTACCAAAGATTTATTTTGATACTATAATATTACTTAATACTTATTTTACAATCTACATACCCAAAGCTACTTTTCGGAAAAAAAAAATAGTAAAACTGGTCGTAGCTTCTTAAGCTACAAGTTTCAATCCATGAGCTAAATAGAGAAAACATATGGATAAATTCATCTTAATCTGGATCGAATTCTTCTTTGTCAATCCCACATATCCCTTAGCTTGTTGTCAATTTAAATGATCAAGTCCCTGGAAGACTTCCGCGAGGGTCCCAGGACACTTTGTTTTCTGCATCTGATGAGTTTCAGGACTGTGGACGACAGGGTTGCTGTCCGGATTGTTCTGTTACAAGGAGCTCCTTTGGGTGGTGAGTGACAGCATAGTCTCAGCGCAGGAACACAGTAGTCACTCAAGGAAGGAGGACTTCTCTGATTGCCAGGAAAACATCATTAGGACTTTTCAACCAAGAATACACTGGGTCCTTGAAAATCTCTCGTATACTTCTCAGAGCCTCTGTCTTACCTGGTAAATATCCCAGTTGTCACAGAAGAGACCTGATGAACTGCAGATACCATTGGTTTCCTTTGAGACAAATTGGTAAAGGTATTTGCAGAAAGTATTCTAGCTCTATAAATGTTGCTAAGATCCTTTTAGAACATTTCTAGGAGCCCATTCAGATAGTATTTTTTTATGTTAAGAATTAGGGATTTAAGTTATTCTTATTTCTGGTTATTTTTCTACCGCATCCTGCAGTCATTGAATTCTTGTTGCAAAGCTTTGCCTTCAGTGGCAAGTTTATTCAGGGTGGCCCCAAGCGGGGATGCCATTAGCCACCGTGCTGTTCCATGCAGGTGCAGAATATTGTAGTATTTGATTATTAACTGGCTTGCACTTGGCTAGCCCTACATATCAAGGATCTACTTCCCAATACTGCCCATTTCTTTGAACCTCACTTCTAAGACTCTTCAGGCCAGTCAGGTAGTCCTGAATACACTCAAGTTAATCTAGAGAATACATGTACTGGATGGAGACTGGGGGCCCGACAGTGTTTACTGGATGACTGAAGTATTAGGCTAAGGAAATAGGTACCAACCTCACATACACACAAAAGGGTTATTCTGCTGTTGCTCCTGCTGCTGACCTCTTGTTGTCCCCAAAATGCTGACCTAGCACTTGACCTAGTATTATTTTTTCAAACTAGAATGAAGCCCCACTAATAGTCAAATAACTTTCTGGCTTGAAATATTTCTATATCTCTTCCTATCTACTTATTATAACATTAATATCCTTAGTATAAGAGCAAAAGAAAAAAAACTGGGGTATCTATTACATTGGGGAAGAGGGAAGTTTAGTTTCAAAATTACAATCCAATGTTTAATTTTATAAGTAATAAATATTACAGAAAATTTGGGAACATGTCTTGAAATTTACTTGAAGAAGAAAACAATTATTTGAATGCAAATTGTTAAAATCTCCATAGATTACTTACGTTGTATATTTAGGAAGCACTTAAAGGGCCCGCTGATTTGGTCTTTAAATATTTCTTAGACCCCTTATCTGAACTGCCTTGAGGAAAGTTCTAATACTACTATATTTATTGTGGCCTGCTTTTCCATATTTCACTAGAATCACCTAAAACTCCAGAGAAATCATATTCTTTATGAGTTCCATAAATGGTGTCATTTTTAAGAGCACAATTTCAAAAGGTGCATATGAGAATATAGTAATACGACAGAATCTGTCTGGGATATTCAAGCAGACACCTAAATTTCCAAGGGGCTGGGTAGAGGTCAGCGTTATACAACATTTATAATGAAACGCCTAAGAAACATCTTTCCGCTGTTACATTTCATGTACATCACTACATTATCCACCACGAAGCTGACACCTTTACTACCTGAGGTGATATTGCTTCAAAAATCAAGCCCGAAACCAAAAGCTTTTTGGTTTAGAATAGAATACCCTTCAAAGACCATGCAACAATTGTATTTTGGGTTGCATGCTATTTTGTCTGTTACAAATAATTCAATATTTAGGTGACATAAGCTAATTCTCTGGGAAAACATGATAATTAGCTAGCTATTACCAAAGTATGCACAACACTTGGACAAGTCATCTTGTTACTGTCGAGGGGAGAAATTTTGGTGAGTGTACTAATAACAGTGGATAAATGGCGGGCATGTGTGCGGGTGATAAGTTGTGAGGATAAAATAAAAACTACATTTGTTTAGAAGTTAGAAGGCATGCATTTGAACTTCATCCTGATGAAGTTTTCATCTTACCTTTGATCTAGACTTGAAATTATTTTTAAGTTAATTATATTTTGAAAACGTGTTAGGGTTAATTCAAAAATAAATTAATTGTGATATTTTAGAAATTACTAATCAAGCAAATTATAAAATAGTTCATGTGTTACATGTCATTTGTTATGATAAACAAATTCAGTTAATCGGAACACAAACTCTACAAATTGAATCAATTAATGTTAATTACTATATCTATTATTTCTAAAAATAATATCCAATTAATATATAGACTTAAATGTAAAATAAAAATATTTCAGTAATAAAGTACAGTGCAGGTCAGTTTGTAATAGAAATTTAGCTAAATTGGTGAATCATCTTGATAAGAATGATTAGGAAAGCTGAAGTGACAAAACTGACCAGATTATCAAAAATTGCCAATCTATGTGTTGTAAAACATTAATATATTTACAGTGAAAGTGTACATATATATATACACACACACACATACACACACACACAAATATATCTCTGTGTAAGTCTGTGTACAGACATACGCACACACACATGCATAGGAGACAAATGTCTCTAAGAAACCTAATTCATAACCACTTGTATTTTTAGAAAAGAAAAGTATGTGCTTTGTGTATACAACTATATATGTGTACATGTAATGTATGCATCTATAACACACACATGTGTAGTATTATATACACTATTTATTCTGGCCTTCAATCATGTGTCATTCTTAACCATGGGTCACATTAGCAATGTTTTCTGTCCCTTTTTGTGACTTAAATATAATAATAGATCTCAGATTATCATGAAAAAAAGTTTAATAAATACAAATTCTTTGGGGTCAAATGAATTATCAAAAGATGCCCCTGATAGCAGCTCTGCCATCAATCTCTATTATTTCTTGTAAATCCCAGTGGCTCACAGTAATATTTCAGTGACACTTGCTACAAACACAGGCAACTTGACAGCTGCCTTCCTAACCTTCCATCTGATCTCAGAAATACCTTTCCTATAGAACTAGGCTGGTCTTAAAGTCCAAATGCAAGTATTCTTACCACCATCATACTTAACCACTCAGATTAACCTATTAATTCATCACAAACCCAACACAGAAGCTCAGAGTATTAGCATGCAAATTGTCTTCCTACAATGTCACTCTAATAGAATTTGTCTAGCTGAGTTTTAGATTTTGTTTTCCATATACTGAGATTATATTCACTTCTTCCTTGAAAAGGAATGCGAAGAATAATCCCAAAATGGAGAACTGAGATAACTCGAGTTGTAAAGGATGTCGTGTGCCCAAAGGCATCAGTGATTCCCTTCATCTTCGAACCAGTGAATCTTTGATGTGCTTAGGTACAGGGTGAGCAGCATGTAAATTCTTTGCCACCACTGTTGACTGATCTTCAAAAGAGGGGTGAGGAGGAGGCAGTTTTCTGTTTTAATAATCAAATCTTAGTCTGACTCTGTTTCCCACTGATAAAAAGCGCAGCACCACGTTTCAGAGTAGTAGGCACGTAGAACTAAATGTTATCACCCGGTGGCACATGGCATTGATAAGCCAGAAGAAAGGCGTCAGTGTAACTAAATGGCGTCGAGGTTAAAAAGTGTCAATCTTCTTCCAGCCACGAGGATTCCTTCTGTATTAACTGAGACATCTATCAGCCAACATTCTACATTGTGGAAAGAACGTACATTTTGTAAAATGTTGATTGCTCCAAAATAGAACAAACAGGGACTGCTTTTATTGGTTACAACGTGAGGTTCCTTTTGCCTCTCTATGCCCGTCTTCTTACCTTTTGGCCTTCTAGACATGGCGCTAGTACAGTTATCTCTTACTGAACTTCATTCTAGGATTGAACACTTTGCGGCTTCACGTGCTTTTATGCATTTCATATTTACAAGCACCTTGTTAACCTTCCACAGGTAAGGAAAAAAGCCAAGAAAGTTTTCATGTTAATCTTAGGTCTAATAGAGAGTGGCTACCTATTCCTTCCTTGGTGAAAGCTGCTTAGAGCATTACACGATCATATATGGCATTGGAAGCAGTGTATAAGTATTTTTAAAAGTTCATCAGAAAGCCTGCAATGCCTCCATATGCCTTTCTGCATACATTATGGGCGCCTCGGTATCAATACGCCGTGAGCGTAGCATATGGTTCTTTGATGGAATGTAATGGAAAGTGACAGGCTGCTGGAGGATGCTCTGTCGCCAATTTCATGAATAATGCATCCGGGGAGCAGGTATAATCAGTGTCGTTCAAGCCTGCAGCCCCCAGAGAGACAACAGTGGCATGCGGGAGGACCGATTATCTCTTTTGATGTTTTAAATGGGAATTTTATTTCAAATATTATTTTCCTTTGAAGCATGGTTAGCTTTTCTAATGTGGAAATAAAAATAAATACAACATTTTAATAATTTAAATTAAACTTGACTTCCTGGGTTAAACCCAGGAAATTTTTAAATGCTTAAAGGTGCACCTTTTAAATACTTAAAAATTAATAAAATTTTTGAAACTTTAGTACTCTAACATTCCCTGGAGAAAGAAGTGCTTCACCTTGAGCTATTGATATAATTGTTAAAATCCTGAAGATATTATACTTCATAACAGGTATTAATTTGTTATAATAAATAGAATAGAGCTTCCACAGAAAATATGGTATGACTCTAATTGTATAATTACATCTATTTTCCCATTGATTGGTTCCAGAGAACACCTTTCAGGAATCTGATGAAATTAGTATAATTAGATATTAAAAGAGTAGATAAATGTTTTTCATTTAAATGTGGTTAACATGAATCATGGATTCTACTTCCAAAAATGAGATAAATAGCATTAGCCTCACAGTAAACTGGGCACCAGTTAGAACAACCCTGATAGTTACTGCAGATTGTTGGTTTTGATATTTACTGATTATACAGAAGAAAGAAAGGACTGTCTGTTTTTAATGGACATGCCTGCAGTTTGTAAAGGTAACCCCTTGGGGTAAGAACCACTGCATTCTCATTTCTAAATCTCCCCACAATTCACAGAAGCCTTCATATATAATATACTCTACAAATATTATTTCACTAGAGCACATGGAATGTAAAGGTAAACATTTTTTTTTTAAATTGGGATCATACCTTCTGTGCATACTGATATCCAAGTCTTTAGGGTGAGCACTTTAGTATGTGGCTTTAAAAGCACTATCGCCGTACCCATTGTTCCAAGGGGCATATTTTAGCATATTATTAAACACGTAGATAACCTGATGGTAACCATTTAGATCAGTTCCACAAAGGAAACTTTTCCCCCAGACGACTGGAAATTTATAAATTAATTTGGTAATAGTGTGCAGAAATTGTTGTATATCAGCACCTATATAAATCTGGTCCATCTTGACCACCTAAATACTAACCCCCTTTAAATAGCCCTGAAAGTAGGCTGTCAAGTTAAACATTTGCAGTGGCAGTTGCTTTAAATTGCTGTTGGGTCAATGTGCGACAGCAGCAATTGGGAACCACATCAACCTAAAACCAGCTCTCGTTACCTTGTGCGTGATATAATTTGTCAGCTGTTTATTGAATATGTATCTTTTTATTCCTAATAAAATCAAGACAGAACTTGTTTTCCTCATCTAGTTTATAATCTATTACTTACAAACAGGTTCTGCTTCCAAAATCACATGCAGCTCCAATCCAAGAGGCCATATTGCCCGTTTATGTTTATCCGCATCTCTGTTGTTTTAGTGCTGAGGATCCTGGGGGGCTGGGTGGGGGATGTGCTAAAGAATGAGTTCTGTTAGGATTGGTGGTCCTGCTCTGGCTAGAATTGGAACATGTTAGGAAAATAAATACCCATTTAGTGTTTATTGGGTAAATTAAGGCATCCACTTATTAAGTGTATAGTTATTGAATTCTAGAAGACTTCCCAGATAAAACAGTGAGCAACTCACAAATACTGTTACCTTGGCTGTAGAGGGTGTTACGAACTATGTATCGTGCATTAACATCAAATCACTTACCCAGAAGCTCCCAAACAGAATTTGGTTGTGTGTAGGGCAAATAAAATAAACACAGGTGTTTTTAAATGCTGATATCATGGCAAATGCAGATTTGTACATTTGTAGTGGTGCTGTTGATATATTAGTTTCAGTGGTTGGTGGTAGGTAGTGAACTGGATTTTCTCTCTACTAAAAGCAACTTGATATTTTAAATTTTTCCTACTATATAATTTGGTTAAAGTATGCATTAGTCACAGTGAAGTTTTCAAATGATCTGTTTTATAAATCTTAGCCATAGAAAATCACAAGTTTTTTGAATTCTGATGCCCTCTCCAGAAATTATTTTTAAAATGTGTGCCATCCTTTTGTCCTTTTCAGTGCATTAGTCTTCAAAAATTTTCTTTTAAATCTTAAAGTGTATGTTTGAAGGAAAGTGATATTCTTTTTCATAGATTTCTAAAGTGCTTTGTTTATCACTACAAGTAAACTTGGATTTGAACTCAGAGACATAGGCCAATGCTGCCCTACCGAAAACTAATAGGCTTGGCTTTTACAAACCAAATTTATAATTTAGGCCTAATTTTATTTAATCTTTAAGAATATTGGGAAAAATAATTTCTAGGCAATATACTAGCGAATATTTTTATGGTAAATGTAGGCTTCTAAAACTTACACTTTTAATGAATTTAGTATCAGCCTAGTACCTGCCATTTTCTCCAACAGGTTGTACTCCCTGTCCTAGCACCTGTGTGGGAGAAAATTAGAGTTGTGTGGATATTCCCGCTTCCTTACATCTGGGAATATAGTCTAGAACAGGAAATGCGTGAGGTCATTATCAATAATCTAATAAATAACACCATCCTAAGCTTCCTTGTATTTATCGGGGACATGAACACACCAATCACTCACTTTAAATAAAATTTATTTATTTAAATTTTCAATATTGCAATGAAATTTTCAATATTGCAATGAAACCCATACATTTTGATGCAAAAGTTTTACAGTATACACCTTTGATAATGTAGCGGTCCAGGCGGATATGAAGCCATTCACGCAGGGAAGAATTCAGACGTGAAACACCCAGCCACAGTGGAAGGAGAAGGAAGAAAACATCTATTCTGTGGAGCATCTTCCAAGAGTGTGAAAGTAATTGCAGTCACCTAACTTAGGAAGACAATTAACAATGTTGTTGGCACAGGACCCGTTTATTTTAATGACTCCCAGCAGCACGCCAAGAAGATGTTGGAACCGCTGCTGGACATAATCGAAGAGCCAGAGATGAGCCAACGTCTGTTGCTGTCATTTAGCATCAGCAGAGTGTAGTGTGGAGAAGAATGTTGGAGACAAGAGAACTAGGTTTGACCTACGAAGTGGCACTTTTGACCGATCCACCCTTACTACTGAGGAATGAATCTTTGTATTCAAGCCTAGAGCTAGGAACACTGCCAGGCAAAATAAGACTTTGCCAATCACATAATTAAAAATCCGTTGCCAAATCACAAGGTTAAGAAGGACGTCAATGAGACAATAAGATGACCGTGGTCTTCATGCGGGGTACGACGCATACCCTCCATTCCAGGACAGAAGCCAATAAGGAGACCGATTGCAGCTGTGACCAGAGAAATTTGACCGGCTCCATTGATGGAACTAAATTTGAAAACTGAATACTGATCTATTATGCGGAAGCTGGGTTTTGTTGAGAAATCCCATTATAATTTCAGTCTAGTATTTTCTAATTTAAGACATCATTTCTACTGGCTAGACTAAAATAGCTAAGATACAAAAAATGGCAGAGGTTCTTCCAGGTTGTAAATGTGTAGGTGCCTTGTTCATTGGTAGTTAAGTAATAGGTGGGCTGTTATATTAATACTTTTAGTGAACAATCCAAGTAGATAAAAATGTGTGCAGAAAAAGGGACCACTGATATATTTGATAGCACCGAATGTAAACAGGTTTAAAATAATGTATTAAAGAATGAAGCTCTATTAAAACTGGCCTTATTGTTTCATTTATCTATAAGTCTTAATATTAACCATTTAGTGAAGCAAAACAAAATGCATCTGTTTACAACTAAAATTAAAAAAAGCAGTATTTGGGCAAAATTGTGTTATATCGAATTATATCCTGTTGCAACTCTATTGGCTATAGGAAAAGAAAGGTAAGATTGGGAGAAAATGTTAGTGTTCTAAAATGTTTGGATTTGCTTCTGTAAATCCAAAATTTGAAGCTGATTCAAAGAAAACATCTGTCCTTCACAATGTGGGAGACATACCAGTCTCAGACAATTTGGCCAGCAAGGCTAAGCAACTTGACCATGGTCACACGAGTGGCTGGTAGCTAAGAGTAGGACCTCTAAAACGTTCCCAACTGTGGTGAAAAGCTACAGGAGTGAGAATCCAGAGTCTTAGTCCTCTTTGTGCATACACAATAGTGAGTACAAGTAAGTACTTGATTCTTTCAGTAATTTTTATACTTATCCACTGATTACTGTTCTAAGACATCCCCACTCCACCCTCATCATTAGGCTGCTTTTTGTTACCTAACTTGCGTTTTTCCTTTACCTCTTGCTTGGACAAGACATTCACTTGCTTTTCTTCTTCCTTGTGAAAACTCAATAATTTATTTTTTCTTCCTTGATTTTTTTAAAATGCCTCTTGTTTCATATGCCTTGGACATCTACCATATCTGCTTTATCCTCAGTGATAGGAAAATGATGAAACCGAAGTGTAGAGATTGCTTCTTATTTCAGAATGAAGCTTAGAGAAAGCATGATCAGTTTGAGATCACTGAAGTTGTCAGACCGTAGGGTAATGTCACACAAGACAAAACAAAGTGATTAAAAGAGGATCAATGTTTGAAACATAACTTATTTTTATAGTGATAAGATAACCAATAGAATCTAGTAATTGGTCCGCTGATTCAAATGGTCAACAGCACGCACAGTGATAGGCCTGTACACACAGACGTGTCCTTTTAAAGCTGATGTTATGTAGGTATGATGTACATGAGAACATCAATGTAATCGCACAGTTCGATGACTTGAAAAATACAGCAATGTATCTACAACCATAATCAAGGTTATCAAACAGTCTGTCATCACAAAAAGTTTCTTTTATTTGTCCTGAGCCATTTTCATACACCTCAGCCTCAACGAAAACTGATCTATGTCACCAGAGATTAAGTATGTCTTTTCCAGAGACAGATGTAAAAAGCATGATATTATATATATTTTTCTGCAGCTAGCTTCTTTCTCCCAGCATGATGATTCTGAAATTCATCTACATTGTGGCACATATCAGTAGTCAGTTATTAATTCCAGACTAGCATTCTATTGTATGGATATATCATACAATATGGGGACAGCATGGGTAATAGTTTGTATGACTACTTGCTAGTTGATAGATGTTCGAGTTGTACCTTGTTTGAGGCTACTAAGAGTAAATATAGGAAATTCTGAGTTCGTTCGGTGGTCTATTTTCATTTGTCTTTGGTAAATACTGAGGAGTGGCATGCTGAGTCATGTGGTGTGTGCATGTTGAACTTGGAAGAAAGGCCAGTGATGCTGGGTGAGTTTGAAATTTTACATCAACCACAGAGATGAGTTGCAGTTTCTCTCCAACCTTCCTTGTCAGTCTCTGTGTTGTAACCTTTCTGGTAGGGGTGTGGGGGTAGCATGCTGTAATGTTAATTTGTGTTTCCCTGGCCCATCAGGCTGAACAAGTTTCCGTGCAAAATCAGCCAGTCACGTTATGTTTTTCTAGGAAGTTTATCCCGTTTTCTAATTAACATATGAGACTATCTTCTTCCAATTTATGTCTTACGTTTTGTCTTATTAATAGTGCCTTTTCAAGGGCCAGAGCTGGGGACTTTTAAATAATTTGTCAATTTTTATTTTTCCTATTCCTGCTTATGCTTTATGTATTCTACCTGAGAAATCTTCTGCTATCAACAAGTTAGCAGGAATTTTCCAGAAACGGAGAGACTTCAAGTTCCATCAAGCTAAAAAATTCTCCAAGCATTATATTAAATAAATAATTGGTTGATTAATGTAGAAAACAGTGTAATATAGTCAAACTTTGGAAAGTCAGAGTATAAAAATAAAATGTTAAAGAGCTGGAGCAAAAGAAATATTTCCTGCTGAGGGAAAATAAAATAGGATAGTAGAGTTTTGGGTAGGAACCACACTACCAGGGTTACATAGAGGAATATTTTTAAGTTAAAGTATGTGCCATGAAGCCAGAATTCTGTACCATGGGAATAGATCACTCAGATACAGGCAAAATGAAGACTTTGTCACACACACCTGCTTCATTTATAATATAAACACCACACTGTATGGCAGATAGATTAACAAACGTAGAAGAATAATCCATTTGGAAGAATATTCTCCACTCTTTCTATATGATGATTATTGAGGCAATAAAAGAGCATATATGTTGTAAGTAAATATTGTCACAGTAATTTTAAAAAGAAACAATGCAACCTTTCAGTTGCTGGACAATTCAAATTAATTTTGAACTGACACAAGCATCAAAAGACAATAAAAAATATGTCAAAAATACCAAAATATTTCATAGCAGGGTGTTACAATTACATATAGTTTTGTTCTTTAAATTCACTTTTTAGTATATGTTATTTCAACACAGAAGTAAAAAAGCGTACTGAGTGTGAAATCGCTTTAGGCAAACAACCTGCTAGCAAGCTGTACCGTTTTTCAAAATGTTAAATTATTTGACAATGTCTTACTAATTGTTTTGTAAATGCATATTTCAGACACACTGGCCAAATAATTCCTTAATTTGACCCACTTGTTTGCACTTCCAGCTTATTTGGCAAAAATAAAAACAAGCTTTCCGTGTAAAATAGGAACTGTGTCATGAGGAACTTTGTGGTGTAGTTTGCCTGCTCTACTCGCTGCTTCCTTCACTGTTGATTGGCAGCTCCGCCTCAACTCCCATTTTCTTGATTTTCCATTGTCCTGACTGCACCTGACGGAACCTCCCTGCCCTGTTTGACAGTGGAATTTGCATACTCCCTGACCAGGGACTGCTGATTTTGGCTCAGACTTGCTGCTGCATTTCAATCCCTGGGCTTCCTTTGTAAAACACTGCAAGAATGAATAGAGAATTCATTTATTATAAAAATATGTATGGGTGTAAAGAAATTAAAACCACAACTAATCATATGAATAGTTTTATAAAATTGTCCTGTTTCTTTTCATAGAAACACACATACCTTTTTTATGTAGTTCCTTAGTATTGTCTATTCAGCATATTCCTCTTATCATGAAAAAGGAATTACTTTAATATTATTTGAAAACTTGTTTTCTTAATCATATAGTGTATGTCATTTCATGGCTAAACAGTAGATTATCACATTGTTTTCCTTTCATTTAGTTATTTTTACCTGTTACTTTTTATACATTATTTGTAATTAGAGAAAAAATGACACAGGAATTTTTAAAAATCCATTATTATGTTAACAGAGTGTTTACAAGGGGATTTCCTGACTATGATCTTATCCAAAGTCCTTGGTATATACGACCATATTTTCTATTCAGACAATTTAGTTCAACATATTTTTAAAAACATGTTTCCTAATCGGTGCATTAGCTTTTGTAAAGGCACTATATGTGCTATATTATCTGTTTACCCTCCTGGTATACTAGTGAAAATATAAAAACACCCATTAGCCACTTGTTTTTCTGAAGTAAATTATCTATTCATGAACTTAATTCTTTTTTAAATTGTACTTATGTAACTTAGTTTATATAAAATAATTTCCAAATTAGGATTGCAAATTTCGAAACCTCAAATTTTATGTAAAGTTTTCCAGCTTGTATATTGCATCTTCAGTTATGTTTGTTATTTTGACACAAAGGTGCTTGAAGTGTTCATTTAGTCAAATATAGTTCATCTTAATGACTGTCTCATTGCAGCTACACACGGGAAAAATGTACAATCTCTGGAATAATTAGGTATTTATTAAAATATTTTCTAGAAGTTCTATGATTTCATTTTATACAATTACAACTTTACTCCAAGTAATATTGAATATGTATCTGTATGTAATACTTAGGTAAACTCAAACTATTTCACATCTAAATACCTTACCAAATATGCGAATGGCTTTACTGAGGACAATAGTTTCCATTCTTCAATTTAGTTCTGTAATTTCCCCCTTACGTCTATCTACTCAGATTTATCTTTTATTAATATTTTACCCTACTCTAATATTTTAATACATGAAATTCAATAGATGTATTTACTTATGACAAATTTCTGACTTAGGTTCCCTCTTCCCAAAATTCTCCTCATTTCTCCCCTCTTCATCCATTTGAAATATTATCATTTTCCAATTAAAATAAGTTATATTAATTTTAGAAAACTAGAAATATATACAAATATGTAAGTAATCTGTACCCCCACAATATGAATTATTGTCTTCATATCCATTCTGTATTTACTTGAAAGATTTGATGGTATTCATTGAATTGATAATGCTTTCAAAAAATAATTTCCATTAAAATCAAATGTAACTTTCTCCGATTGGCAAATGGATCTTCAGGTTACAGAGAACTACAAATTATTAGAAAGATCATTTCTAAAAAGACATTTTACTGCCCAAGCCAGGTTATTCAGGTGAGTGAAGCATTGTCTCATACACTAAGAGGTCACAGGTTCGCTTCCTGTTCAGGGCACACACCTGGACTGCAGGTTCAATCCCTGGTCAGGGTGCATATGGGAGGTAACAAATCCATGTTTCTGTCTCTCCTTTCCTCTCTCTCTGAAATCAATAAACATATCCTTAGGTAAGGATTTTAAAAAAATGAAAAGACATTTTACTATATTTTCGGGCTATATTAAATGTCTTGGAAAAGTTTGAGACCGATCAGTGAAAGGTAATGTGTGCTGCAGACATGAGTATTAGTATGTATTTGTTTTAATTATTATAACCCAGGGAGTGACATGACTAGCCTCCAGAAGATATCTATTCACAACCAGTGAGTCAATAAAGGCAATTCTAAACAGATTGTTATTTATGTGTGGATAAAAATTAACTTGTAATTCATTAGTGTGAATGTAATTAAACTCTTTTTGTCCCTTAAAAGGCTTGAGGGAATTTGAGATTGCAAAAACTTAGTGTCTAGAATAAATTACATCTTAGAGTGCCCACAGTTTTCACTGAAATCTGTAGCTGTATCTACATGGACATGCTATAATTATTTAGCTAATTCCATATTAATTTGAAGATGTCAGTTTGGAGCCTTGCAGCAAGCAAAGGGAGAAAGTTGAAAAACAAAGCTTTTAGTCATTTTTATGTCACCTTTTTCTTTGTTTTATATGTGCTGCAGGCTAGGCTGCTATCAATTTAAGCAAATTAGTGAAAATGGTTAACACCGTAGAAAATTAAAGAGGTATGTGAAGAGTTGGAAAAGTTGTCACAAGAGCAGTATAATAAATCTCATATTACATGTTGTTTTACCATAATAAAAGTGATTTTTAAAAAATCCAAGGGTAATCCTGAGTTACTTATTTATTCATGGGGAAAAGAAACACTACCAGATTTTTTTAAATCAGTAGTCTTCTTTTTTAAAGATAAATGGTGTCATATTATTCACACACGAAAACTAAGATTCAAGAAGATGAAAAAATTTTTGGAGTCAAAGGCGATAGCTACAAAATGAGATTTTGAGTCTCAATTCTGAGATTCTTCGGTGATTGGTAAAGGTGACCAAGCACGTATGAGCCAATGCTCAGCAGAACATCGCTAAGCAACTACTCCATGTGAAGTATGTATATTCGACATGAAAGAATGCCATAGCTCTATGTTTTTTAAGAATGTGAGGCTAGAGCGAGCCAGATGGTTTCACAGTCAGTCCCTTCTGTGTACTGGGCCATAAATCAGATCTGGTCTTGATGAACTCTGCGACTAAACATCAGTGTCAAGGTTCTCTTTTGTTATTTAATGCTGACTTAAATAATACAAAAAGGAGAGAAATCTACACAGACACAAAGATCAAGATTTCACCTTCTACAGTAACTTGTGAACAATGAATCAATCAGAGCTTTTCTTGTTTGTCTGATGTGGGATTGTATTTGCAACACCCCTGGTAGACCCGGCTCCCTGTCACCCAGATTTCACCTGGCCCTCACTTCACAAGTCCGCCCCCAGGAACACATTCCCAGGAGCGGCTCACCTGTCAACAGTCCCTGTTTCTCCCACCCACAGGAACCCACCCGAACCAGCTGTGTACCGCGAGGGCCACTCTGCCCATTCGCCCCCTCTGTGCCCCAGGTGCCGCATTTCCTGCTCAGGCCCCATTCTCTAGCTCAGTGTCCTAATGACTCCCTGGCCAATTCCTTCAAGGCTTTTGATATTGCTGCTTTTTTCTTTTTTTTCCCCACTACTAAGAATAATCTCCTTTCCTTACCTGCCTCACAATCACTTATCTTAGCGTTTTGCCATAAACTCGATAACCAGAGCATCCTACATAGCAAGTAATACACAAATCATCAGACAGAAAAGAAATTCCAGCTCATTGAATTTCTTGTTCACATTTCCATATTTTGTCAGTATCCATATCCATCCCTTTCTACTTTCTGTCTCCCTATATTCATCACGGTTACCATCTAGGGTAGAAGAAAAAGGCAGGTGTTTGTGATTCAATGGGTCTGATTTCAAGGCACAGCCCCATTTTACACTGGCTATGTTACCTTTGGTTGTTATGTCACTAACTCTTCCACGCTTTAATTTCCTCCTTTCTAAAATGAGCATAACAGTGATGTCTGTGTCTGAGGTTTTTTGTTTTGTTTTTTTTCCTTTTGCTTAATCCCTTCACCTATGTGGTTACCAGAGGGGAACAGGTGTCATGGCAGGTAGAAGAGGGTACATCGGGCAGAGGGGATGAACAGTCCCTGAAGGAGACTAGACTTTAGATGGTGAACACACAGTGCAATGTACAGAGGATGTATTATATAGAGAACTGCGCACTTGAAATCTATATAATTTCATTAGCCAATGTTATCCCAATACATTGAATAAAAATAAGTAAGTCAATAAAATGATCATCAGATAAGGCTAATAATAAGCAGTAAGTGAATAAACTCAAGCTGGGGATTTTGATCAGTTCCTGCCCATAGGAAGAGCTCAGTCTGTATTTTCTGTTGCCTGCTGTTACCGAGGCCTGCACTGCTATTGAATGCGAGGTCATTCTTTCAATCGGATGCTCATCTTTTGTGCTGTGATGTGGGTGTTGGTCTCAATTTTCCTTCCCAGAGACCTCTCTAAAGTATTCTCCCTCTCCCCTATTATCTTCCCATTCACCCTTTATTATTTTCTCATCAAAAATTAAATTCCTTCATTAAAGGGGTTTTCCAGACTGAAGAAAGCCACTCAATCACCTTCCAGGTTCCCACCTGTTACTACCATCCCTTTCGCCAACGGTCTGCATGTGATGTTTTTACCTCCTACCTTTCTGAAGCCCATTGCATTGCTGCCTTTCATCCTATCGCTCCACTGCAATCGCTCTTGCACTGTCATCAATAACCTCTGGAGAGGTAAAGTTGTCATGATTGTCAGTATGTCCACTCAATCACTGTGGCCCACGTCAAGCCCTGGGCACAGGGCGGTGAAGGTGGAATTCATCAAACTGGGAGATATTTAGGCTAGCAAGAGCACTCTCCCAAGTGCAGCTCAGAGAAAATATCCCTCTCAAGGTTAAGTGGCCCAGCACCACTCCCATCAGTCACGGTGACCACGTCTGTCCCATAATTATTTCAGACTTGGGGATTAACCACCCAGTCTGGCTGCACTGTGGGGAACCTGGTTTGCAGAGCTGAGAGGAGATCTGGCAGGAATAGACTCTGGGCTCGTGTGGTAAATGCACTTCATCCGAGAGCATCGCGGTGTGCTGTGACAGGCGCCAGTAGTGTTAACAGTCACAGACGTGACCCACACGGTAGTGTGCATATGACAACATTTCAGAAACATCAAAATGACAAGTTATAGAAAAATGTATTTCTGTATTTTTAGCAAAAAAATTCCCCCCATCTCAACAATAAACCAAAGAAGAAAACTAAATTCAGATACTAGCAAATACTTACCTAACATGCACTGTTGATTAGATACTGCTGTATATATTTTAGTTATTTGAGCTGTTCGTCATAGAAAAACTACATCCGTGTAGCACCTGATAATTTTACAAATGTGGAAACTGAAGCAGAGAGCGCTTGAGGAAATTTCTCAGAACCAAAAGAACTCGTCTTTGTTCTTTGAACTAGATATATCTTTAGGTAGCAAGATGTCTTAAAGGTCTCTTCATTTATTGCCTTCTAAAACAATATCTAAAGATTCAAAGACCTTGATTTTACTCCTGTTTGTTTTTGAAAGCCCATCCTTTATCCATTTAACCACTCTCTCCCTCTGGCTTCCACCACCTCACTCTCCTTTAATTACTCTGCCTCTGTGCTGCAGAATCCTTTGACAACTCCTGTTTGTGTGACTCTCTAGAATGTTAGTACTTCTTAGCCTTTTCTCCTGGGCTGATTTCTCACAATCTCCCTAAGGGATCTCCTCATGCCAAAGACTTTGTAACTGTGGTGTGTGCTCTGAAATACACTTCTGCCATCCTGATCTTTTTCCTGAACTTCAGACCTGCACATACCACTGCCTGATGAACAGGATCCTTGGGTTTCGATTGACTCCCCGAGAACTCCTTCCTTCATGTCCTGTTCTTTCTCAACTTTCAGCTCACTGAATAACACCCTGCATGGCAAGTTCCAAAGGCCACAGATGTGGGCCCCATTCTAGCTGTTCTCCCTCTTTCTCCTTCTCTCATAAATCCAATATATGATGACTTCATGTAGACTTTCCATTTCTACTTTTACCTGCAGTCCCCACAGTCTCTTGCTGTGCTTCAGCCTTTGGTTATTTCTGATCAGATCACTCCAGCAATTTCCTTACTGCCACCTCTTCCTTAAGTGCATTGCCTTAAATTCATCCTTCGGTCAGTCACCCACAAAATCTTTTTGCAAATGCAAGCAGTGTATCCAAAGCCATGCCTAAATTCTTCCACAGATCCTGGCCATAGTCAGGTGAGCGTTTAAAATCTCTAGTATATGAACCAGATACTTTGTATTGCTCACTTTAAATTTGATACCTCAGACTGAGATAGGTCATTGCGTCTATGAATGCCTCGCAAATCCTTGCCACTTACTTCGTGTATCTGACTCTAACTTCTATCTCTTACCAGGCTCCTCTCTTAAAGTTCAGATACTTTCAGATACTGCTAATGTCATCTAGAGCATATGATATACTTCCCATACAGGGGAAGTTTGTGGGGATGATATTTCACTGACTAAACACGTTGTAATTGTGTTTTCGTTTATCTCTTTTCTCCAATAAACTCTATAATATTAACATCTTTATAAGGGTTAAAGGAAATTATATGACCTAGAATTCTACATACAGCATAAATATCCTTCAATATAAAGATTAAATATATTTTTAAAGCTTTATTTTCTTAGAGCGGTTTTTGACCCCCAGAAAAATTAGATACAGATATCTCCCACATACCCTCCAGCCTGCACACGAGGTTAATCTTTCTCATTATCAACCCCTTACTGGAGTGGAACTTTTGTTACAATTGATGAACATACACTGACAAATCATAATCACCCCGATACGCAGTTTACATTGCAGTTCACTCTTGGTGGTGTAATTCTGTGAGCTTGCACAAAGGTACAACGCCAGGTACCGATCGCCGCAGCATCACGCAGAGCAGACCCGCTGCCCTCGCACTACTCTGCACCAGGCTAGTCACTCCTCCCCCTCAGCCCCTGCCTGGCGGCCGCTGATCCTTTCACTGTCCTTACAGTTGTGCCTTTTCCAGAATGGCATATAGCTGAACTCTTACAGCAGATGGCCTTTTTGGTTTGCTTTCTTTCACTTAGTACATGCACTTCAGATTCCTCTATGTCTTTTCACAACATGGTATCTCATGTCTTTTTAATGATGGCACTACCAGGATGCACCGTTTACCCGTGCACTTACTGAAGCACGTCTCAGTTGTACCCAGAATGTGGTTTGGTAAATGAATTGGTTATAAACACTCGTGTGCACATTTTTGTGTGGGTATAAGTTTACAGTTCCTTTGGGTAAATATCAAGGAGCATGATTTCTAACCCATATGGTGTGTGTGTGTGTGTGTGTGTGTGTGTGTGTGTGTGTGTGTGTGTGTGTGTAAAAGAAACCAGCATATCATCTTCCAAAGTGGCTCTACCATTTTGCATCCCCATTAGCAATGAATGAGAGTTCCTATGCTCCACATCCTCACCAGCATGGGGTGTCCACAGTGTTCTGGATTGGGAGCACCCTAATAGGCTGGTAGTGTCATCTCATAATTTGTAATTTTCTAATGACATGTGATGTACAGCACCCTTTCATATGCTTGCTTACCATCTGTAGATCTTTCTTGGTGCAGTTTCTCTTAAGGTCTTTTTTAAAGAGGGCTTTCTTTTTTTACTATTTTGACTGATGAGTTTTTAGTGTTGTTCATATGTGTTGAGTAGCAGTTCTTTATGGGATGTCTTCTGCAAATATGTCTTCCAACCTGTGGTTAGTCCTGTCATTCTTTTTACAGAGCAGGAGTTTTTAGTTTTATTAATAAGCTTAAATTAGAGGTCAGAAAACATTTTTTTTTGTCAGAAAAGGGAAACTAAAATATTTTAAACTTTGCAGATGATAAAGTCTCTGTTGCAACTCTACATCTTTTCTACCCAAAAAGGAACCCTAGCCGACTCATCAATGTATAGGTGTAACTGTGTTTCAATAAAAATGTATTTACAAACCAGGAGGCGGGCCAACTTTGACCAAACAGTCAAATATATTGAGAAAGTTCTAGTGGCTACACAAATTTCAGACAATGTAATTTTTAATAGTGCTAGTAATCAAGTGAATATTGCCTTATATTAAAGTGTCGGTGTATCAAGAAGAGACACGAACCTAAATAGAAATAAATTTAGCATAGTTTTAAAACACATGAAGCAGAAACTGAAAAGTAACTGAAAGAAATAGGATCCTTATTTATAAATAGAATGATTAATTTTTTCATTCAGTGTTTCTAATAAGTGAGATGAAAAATACCTACAAAATGTGAAAACTTTAAGAGTATTAACCCACCATTACAGAGTCACGCAACATGGCTTCATCACACTAAAATCCCCTGTTTTACGTATTCAACCCGCCCTCCAGGAAAGCCTGGAAACCATGGATCTCTTTACTGTCTATGTAGCTGCGCCTTTCTAAATACACCATATAAATTGAATTGTACGGTATGCAGCATTTTCAGACGGGCTTCTTTCACTTAGCAATAAACATTGAAGATTCAATCATATTTTTTGTTGCTTTACAGTTCATTCTTTTGTATCCCTGAATAGAATTTCACTGCTTGATATATAATTTTTAAACCATTTACCTATTGAATAGACCTGCAATAAACATTCACTGGAGGATATCTGTGTGGACATAAGTTTTCAAATCACTTGGGTAAATGCCTAAGAATATCATTGCTGAATGATACCATGTGGTCGGGCCAAGGTCAGTTTGCAGGAAAATACTAACCTATCTTGCGAAGGGGCTCTAATATTTTTTAATTCCTCCTAGCAACGAGTGAGAATTTATATTTTTCTTCCCTCTCCTTCCCTCAAATGTTCCCCTTTTAGTCTGCTAGAATAGCAATTATCAACCTTTTTTTAAAAAACTTTTTTAAAATGTTGTTCATCTCATGGAACACATAAACTAATTATTAAAAATCTTTGGTACACCAAAAAATATTTTTGCTGATGAGACAAAAAAACAGAGGTGTATTTTTGTTCCATTCACACTGGGCAGCTATTGTTGCATTAGCTAGTGTCATTTTCTTTTAATCTGACAGTTTAAGGAAAAAGAAGTCAGTGGCCCTGACTAGTAGTCAGCTATTGCGTGTTTGAAGAATTCTTGCCGCACACCAGTTGCACATCACCACGCTAGGAGATAGTCAATTATATTGATGTTTTCAAAGAATAACCTTTTGGCTTCATTAAGGTGTTTTTTTTTTTTTTCTCTCCATTTCCCATTTTTCAATTTCATTGGGTTTTTCTCTTTAATTTGCTCTTCTTCCTTTAGGAGTCATTTTTTTTCTACAGTTTCCTTAGCCAGAAGCTTAGATTATCTCTCTTAGATATTTTCTAATATATGCATTTCCATGCTACACATTTCCCTCTAAACACTCATTTCACTGCATTCTAAATATTTTCGTTAGTGACAGGCTCATTTTACTTTAAAGATACTATAAATCTCTTTCAAATTCTTGGACAAATATGTCATTTGAAATTTCAAATTATTTAACAAATATGTCATTTGAAGTGGGTTTGTTTTTCAAAAATTGAAGATTTTACAGTTTCTTTTCCTTTGATTTCCTGTTCAATCACCTTATTCCATAGAACATAGTATGTACCATTTCTATAATTTTACATGTGTTACAGTGTGTTTTCAGATCCAGGATGTGGTCAATTTTGGTGAATATTCTGTGTGAGCTTGAGAAAAATGTGAGTTCTCTTGTTGGAATTAATAATCAGTAAATGCCAAATTGATTCAGTTCATTGATAGCGCTGTTCAGTTTGTAGCTGTTCTTCCTGATTTTCTGTCTGGTTTGAGTTATGGACAGAAGCATTTTGATGTCTCCAACTCTCGTATTTATCTTTTCCTCCTTTCATTTTTATCAATTTCTACATCCTGCATTTGGAACTTTTATACATGTTTGGGGTTGTATTGTCCTCTTGGAAAAATGACCATCCCACTCCATTATGCGGGACCCTTCCTCCTTCCCTTCCTTGTTCTGAGGCCTGCTCTGTCTGAAATTAATATGGCTAGTCCAGATTTCTATTTATTAGCGTCAGCACAGTATACCTCTCTCTGTCCCTTTACTTTCAACCCATCTGGGTCTGTAGAATTAAAGTAGGTTTCTTGTACATAATATATATAATTTTATCTGCATGTTTAATTCCCTCGGACAATATCTTTTAATGATGTATTTGGGTTATTCGCACTTCTGGAGATATTGATATAGTCAGATTAATATCTTTTATGTTTGCCAGTTTCCTATTTGTTGGATTTTTTTCCCTCTGCCCAAACCCAGCTTCTATTTTTTGCCCTCTCTGCTTTTAACTGAGTATTTTTTGGAATGAGATTGCATCTCCTCTCCTATATTAGTGTACCAATTGCATGTTTTAAATAATTGTATATGGTTTGCAGTTGGTACCGGAAAGATCAGATTTTTCCACTTCCGTGCTTTGCCTTTCCTCCTGATTTGGCACTTTCTTAAGTCCTCCTCCCAGGGGTCCTGTCTCATAGGTCTCACGTCTCTAACCCCCTGGAATGGTACTCTAGGTGGTGGTAAGTTTTACGGTTGGGGTGGCATGTATAATATTCTTCTAATTACATCTCCTTTTAGAATGCCTCACTGCTGTGACATCCACACACTTTCTCCAGTGTATAGGTTCCCCGCATGCTGCTTTCTCTGACTGCAGATTTCCCGTTTATTTCCTTAAATCTCTGACCCTTGATGTCTGTGTACATATATACACACATATATACATATCCATAAATAAAAAAAGTTATTTTCTCCCTAGGAGAAGTGAGAAGGCTGGAGGGAGCAGGAGTGGGAGGCATTCTTTTTCCACAGCTGGATCAAGTTCTGGCAAAGCCCTTTTTTATACTAGGGGAAGCCTGGGTGTGTTGCAGCTACAGCAGGATCTGAAGCTCCTGGAATGAAAAAGGCAGCAACAGTGAGAAGAAACCTGAGCGTTCACACGTTGTTAGCATCTGTGAGGTTGAGTCTGAATGCTGTTCTCCAGTCTGCTAACTGATTGTATTTCGTCTGCTCTGCATTTCGATTAGTTGTTTTTTTTTTCCTGAAATAGTGACAAAACTTGTGTGAGAGTATTACAAATTGTCTAATATTCTGAAAACAGTTTATTTCATTCTCAGTATTTGAGCCTAAATGGTTTCTACCCTGTAGGGTTTCTTTCAGCTTAGATTATGCTATGAACACATGACCCACTGCACTTCTATTTTGGGAAAGCATTTATTTAGGGATTTCCTACTGGGGTATTCTAAAGTACTTTATGATAAGGCCACCACAAGATGAAATTATTCAGAAACCATTTAGAGATGTGAAACCCTTGCCTAATGCAATCTGAGCTTGCCAAGAGAGGAAGGCGCACCTTAATATGTGCTCAGCATATATCCAAAGAAACCGTGCCAAGCAAGCTTAATTTTGTGTGAATCTGGAGACTTTCCGTGAAACACCATTTCCTCCACTATCCATTTCAAAAAAGAAAAAAATAACTTTCCTTTAAGATATTATTAACCTGGGCTTTCCTGTTGCACGTGACATGATTGGCATATGTCACTTCTTCGCTCCCTCCTGTTGGCTATGCGGAGTGTAGCACTCATGTTGTAAATATTAGAGGGTAGTTTGCTGCAGATATTATGTTTTTATTAAGCAAAGTCTGCTTAATTCAAGCTGTGCTAGACGAAGTAGGTGGTGGCCGGTCTGTCAATTTAGCCAATTTGTGGCCAGTCATTTTTGAAAACACTAAAGGACCAGGAACTCCTCATTAAATTTTATTTATGAAAAGGGCTGGGGAGAGGAACATCGTGGAAAATAAATCCTTATGATCCAGAATGATTTAAACATCTCACTGACCTGTTGGTTTATACAAGCATACAGTGAGTTCAAATCAGTGTAAAATTACACAGGTGTTCCAAGTCGAAGCCAGATTTTATAAATCCTTGTAGGTAACATAATCAGTATTTGGCCAAAGATGTTTACTTAAATCACTTAAATTTAGTATTAAGTAATCCCAGAAAATAATGTGTACTATGTGTTCAATCATTTTATATTCAGTCAGTTGTTTTTAAAAATCTATGGAATATTTAGTCTATATCAAGTAACGAGATAAATAAAAATTGTAAAGAAACTTAAGACCAGATCACATAAAGCTGCAAGAATTGTGCAAAAAAAATTTGTATAAAATTGTTTCTTCTGTTATGTTTTAGTAACGGCAAAAAAATTCAGTTGGGCTGTAATGTCGTAGTGTGTAGCAAAAAGAAACCACATTCACATGAAGTTATTTTAGAAAACTGTCAGACTGGGGGCAGCCATACATATTAGGAAAGAATGCATTTCCAGTTTCCATGGAAGAATCTACTGGAATGACACTCCTCTTTATAGCCTCACTCCTTTCTCCCAGGCCCTGGGTGGTGACTTAGAGAATCGATGAGTTTGGTGAAATGAACTGGACTTGGGTTGTTTACCTTGTCCCTTTCTTGAGTCGACAGTTGCCTGAAGACTATAAATGAACTTCTCTATTTCTCCAGGAGAAAGTCATACAGAGTTAAACCACTGTTTAATAGTATTTACGGTGCTCCTTACAACTCCATGACTTTTCTTTCAGCTATTCCAAACTCAAGCAGGAAGCAGGTAGGGAAAATAATAATAATGAGTTTTATTAATAATAGTAATATTATTATTATTATTTATTGAGTTCCCATCAGGTTTCCAAAAGACTGTCTCTCCACGTGTCTAATGCACCCAGATTTGCTTCCTGGTGCCTGTGTCCCTGATGAGACCAGTCGGCTGTTGGTCAGCAGTTGCAGCCTGGGGCCAGATGTGAAAGAGCAGGTTCATAAATGCCACCTCTCGCAGAGAGGACATGCGTGAAGTCGGTCCAGTCCATGAACGCAGTGAAGAGGGGACCGACCTCAATATATGAATTTCTTCTTTTTGTTCTCTCACGGGTGAGGTTGCTGCTACTTCCTTTTGTTCTTTAGACCTGGCACCTCATGGAATCCCTGTGAGTCAACCTGTATTTGGTGTCCCTCTGTCCATTGTGGAAGATTTCCTTAAGAGGAACCCTGCCTGATGCAGGAGTTACCAACAGATGACCTTTAGCCACTTTTGTTCTCATTTTGTCTCACCGTATAGATAGAATCCACAGTTTTTTCAACCACTTCACTGAGATATGGTTGGCATGTACCAGCGGTATATATTTAATACATGCAGCTCAGTGGTTTTGAGGATGAGGATACACCACAAAGCCATCGTCATTGCCATCAAGGCCATAGACACATCCGTCACTTCCTAAAGCCTTCTCCTGCCCCTTTATTCTTTTTTAGTTCTATAGTACAAACACTTATCACAAAGTCTATCTCTTAGGAAATGGTAAGTATACAGTAATTACTGTTTGCTACAGACACTGTGCTATGTTGTAGAACTCCAGAACCCATCTTGCCAAATTGAAGGTATGTGCCCTTTGACTATCACCTCCAAATGTTAAGAGAGCTCTTAGTCTGTGCTGCCCTAACACAGTAACCCAGACCTATTAGCTCTCTTACAGTTCTGGAAGCCAGGGGTCCTAGATCAAGGTGCCAGCATGGTTAGGGAGGGCCCTCTGCCAGCTACAGACTTTTTCTCACATCTTCACATGGTGGAAGGGACTGGGGACTTAGTGGGGTCTCCTTTATAAAAACACTAATCCCATTTATGAGGGTTCTACCCTCATGACCTAAGCACCCCCAAAATCCACCTCCCAGCACCATCGCATTAGGCATTAGGATTTCAACACATGAATTTGAGTAGTGGGGCACACAGACATTCAGACTATAGCACAGGTGGCAACCACAAGGCCCACGGGCCGAATCCCGCTCGGCACCTTGTTTCTACCCAGTGGCGGCGCCAAGCTCTCACTTAACTGTTAAAGAGTAGTTACATTTCTACAGTCCTAAAATTACATTTCTACAGTCCTAAAATTACATTTGGCTCTTTGAAGGCCACCTTGAGGCTAATGTGACCCCTGGTGAAAATGAGTTTGATACCCCTGGACTATAGCAACAGCTGAATCTATTATTCAGATTCTCTAGAACAACAGTATTTTAACAATTTGGGTGGATTTGATTTGAGACAATATGAATGTAGTCTTGTTCATGTATTTATTACTACATCTCTTGATTGCATGGTTTTCTCCTGTGCTGGTTTTAATCTCATGTCGTTTTGCATAGCAACATGCTGTGCAAGCTTGCAGCCTGGGGGCAATCGGCTGCCCCCCACAGCCCAGGCGTAGGGTAGGCTAGACCATCTAGGGATGTGTGTGTGTGTGTGTGTGTGTACTCTGACATTTGCAAAATTACAAAATTGCCTAGCAATGCATGTCTCAGCATGTACTCATGACAGAGATTATCTTCTATCTAATCTTCAAAGTGTAAAACAACGTCTTAGCTTGTGGAGCACACATAAACAGGCAATGGGCTATGTTGGTCTGTAAGATACACTTTGCCAGCCCTTGATTTAAGTAATTTTAAATTACATTTTACAATATTTGTAGTTATCGAGGAAAATGTCTTGCACATCATTGGCAAAGGTATTTATAAGATTACAATTTTGGCTTTAGTACCAAAAAAAAACATTGTTTTGCTAGTAAAGAGAAAAACAAGTAATCATTATATTGATCTTGTATTCCATGCCTTGCTAAATCACTGATTTATAGCAGATTTTTGTACATGTCCTTGGTTTATCTCTGTACAAAATTATATTTTCTATGAATAATGGCAATGCTATTTCTATCTTTTTGCCTTTTATTTCCTATTATTGCATTGAACCCCATTTGTTATGATGCTAGCTGTAAGGTCTTTTTCATATTATTTTATCATGTTAAGATGACCAGTTGTTTCACAAGGTCATCATTTTTACTATAGATGTATATTGATTATGTTAAAAACTTTTGTGAGCAAATGATTGTTCTTAATTCTATTAGTGGTGGATTTTTTAGACAGACACTTTGCGTTGCTCTGATAGGACTTGGTCTTGATTTATATAGAGATGGGGTTAGCACCTACGTTCAGAAGTTATAAGCTATAGTTTCCTTCCCTTGTAATGTCCTTGTGATTTTTACTCTAATTACTTAAATAATTTTCAATAATTTTTATGTTGGTATCCAAAAATGTCTTAAAATTTTTTTTAACTGTCTTTGTTTTCTGTAAAAGTATGCCTATGCTATTTTTTTTTTGCCCTTAAATAATTAAGTACAGTGAGTCATTTTAATCATTGGTGTATGTGTGTCTTAGTTTTGTTTGTGAGAAGATTTGTGGTTATAAATTATATTTTTAAACATAACAGAAAACACTTCTGATTCTCAGTTTTCACTTTAGTCATTTTCCAAGTTATATTTTTATGTGAAAGTGAGCTGGCTTGGCTTGCCATCAGCATGAAGTTGCTCATGATGGTTTTTATTAAGCTTTTCTAGAAGATCTCATAATTTTTTCTGTTCTTCCTCATATTTTTATTTCTCTTTTCCTTCTTTTCCTAGACTACTTTAGAGCTTTATTAAGTTTATCAGTCTTTTCAAATGACCACCTTCTAGATTTGCTGATTTTTATCTCACTTGTGGATTTTATTTCTACTATTCTTTCCTCTTACATGAGAATTAATTGCACTTTACATTTTCCTTTAAGTACTTAGGTGGAACTGTTTGTGATTAACTTTAGCTATTTCTTCGTTAAATATGTTTTTAAAGGTAAATATTGCTGTATGCAGTTTTAATACGCCTCAGACAACTTTATGTGCCAAATTTCATTATCATTCAGCTTGAAATATTTCCTGTTTTGTGTCTTCTACTTTAATCGCTTATTTTTCAATTATTTTACTTCATTTTCAGATATGGTAGGGAATTTCTAAATATAGTCTTGTCAATACTTTTAGTTTATTTCTGAAATATCTCTCCGTAGTCTGAATTTTGTTCAGACTTTTGGACAGATTTGGTGAATGCTTCATGCACGCTTAAGAAAATGCATGAGCCCGGCAGCCGCTGAGCACACCTTCTACTCATGCTCATTAGGTTCAGTAATTTGATAGCATCTTCAACACACTACATCAGTGTTATCTTTCTGTTCTGTAAATTACTTAGAAAAACTTTTTGAATGCATAAAGGTAGATGATTTCTCTCTTAAATCTACCTAATTTGTCCTATTGATTTTAAACCTACTTATTGGCATTCACATACAGAATTATGTCTTCTTGATGCATGAATCTTTCTCTTATGAAATGTCCCATTTATTGATGAAGACTCTTTATTTTGAAACCTACTTTGTATCTTGTTAAGCCACACCTGTATTCTCTGGAGAAGAGCCGCGGTCAGGGCGTTTTTGGTCTGAGCTGCATATTTGGGTATTTTTGTCTCTTCTTGAGCCCGAGACTTCCAATCAGTCCCCAGTATTGTTAAGTTACTCAATTCTTAACCCCGCACACCATCATTTGATTTATAATCTCCCTCAGGTATTGATGATCCTGTGCCTCTTTATTCAACTATGAGGTGTTTGTTTTTCTGGAATTTAATGAAGCTTTACTTGCACACTTTGCTATTCAATATTTTCATAGAAAATTGATTTTATTGTATCTGTATATTTCATATTATCACCCAATGATTAAAAGTTTTTCATGCATCCTAATTAGAAGCAGAAGTTCCAGACTCATGAAAACTTCAGCACTATGACTTGGGGAGCAAATTGAATGGATTCTAAAAGGAATCATAAACCTGCTGAACCAATCATGAGCACTATACGCAGAGTTCCTCACCCCCTTCTAACATGGGTTCCCACAGGCCAGGGAGTTTCGGCTGGTGTGCTACATAGGCACATGGTGTGACGTAAAAATTTTTAAAACATGCAGTACCTGACTATATAGGGGCACTGACCTCTCTTTTTCTTAGATTATCAAATTTCAAAACAAGCAATGGCCAAACAACAATAGCCACTGGGTGTGACTGAACCAAAATTATACTTAATTCTTTTGTCAGATCAGCAGAATTATATATATCTTTGGTGTGCTGCAGGATTTTAGTAATTAGCGTGTGTGTGCCATGAGAAGAGAAAGGTTGGAAATGGCTGCCGTGGGGTATATAGATGGTTTAATTAACTGGAGTGTCAGGGAAGTTTCAACATACACATATTGAAACATAATTCCATGTCGAAGGAGTTACTATATGATTAAATTCAGCGCCTGGATATAAATGTCATTTTGAACCCTGTTTGAGAAGGTTGTGTGTGGATGGGGTAGAAGTCTGTTGCAGAAGCAGCAAATGCAAGCAGGTATCTTCCTAACCTAACAGAATCATGTGTGAGTTGAGAGAATACTGGTAACTTCAAGGACATTGGAAAGTTCACAGAGTTTATCATTCAACATTTCTTCTTTTCCTCCCCCCATACATCAGGCTTATTTTTAACCTCATTCTATGAATTTCTTCGCTGGAAATAATAATGAAAATATATATTTTGCCACTGCTTTCTGACAGCCAGTGATTTCTAAATTTGATCCAAAATTAATTATAACTGATCTCTCAACTCCGTTCTCTAACAAGTCAAGAAACCCAGAGAATAAAATCCCACATGTTTTCTGGTTGTTGGGATAAAGAAATACATTGCTGTATTTTCTCTGCAATAGCACTTAAGATCTGTTCAGTGATTCCTTTGATTCAAATTGAGGGTGTGTGGCATTTTGCTGTAGAAAAACCCTGCAGATTAATGAGAGCCAAGTGAGTTTAGCTTCCATTCAAAATAGCAACCGTGGCCAGTGGAAAATGGTGAGGTTAAGGCATTAATTTATTCTGTGATAGGTAGTCCTGGCATGAGGGGATGAACAGGGAGTGCTGTCCTTCGGATTTGCTTCTGTTCATAGAACACAGCCCTGCCATCACCCGCTTCCAAAGGACCGCATCAGGCAGAGAAGATCAGCGTCTACTTAGTTGGACCAGAAAATGATAGAAAGATCAAAATACCCAGGAAGATTGTGAATTGAATAAAGTGGCAGAGGTTTGCAATGCAGATTAACAGAATCTTCATAAGTCACCAGACAAGCAGGAGGGGCAGAAGCCAATTCCAAAAGCCAGAGCACGAAGTCAACATTGGAAACCTCCCAAGTAAATAGAAACAGAGGATGGCAGTTCAGCTAGGCAAGGGCAGAGGCAATTTTGGATGAATATGCAAGGCATGGACTATGGAAAGACTTATTCTCACTCTTTGTATGGTGAGCATTGCCACGCCAGCTCTGACAGAAGGAACTCAGGACGGGGTGTGCAGAAATGCATTGCCACTGCAATAAATAGCTTTAGAAGATTTCTTTGTTATCCTTGCAAGACAAATTTGTGTAATTAATTATACCGGGCCACCGTGAAGTGATTCCAAAGGTTTAGGTGTCGTGCCAAGAACTTATGAAGGACATCTGATTTAAAATCTATGCTGGAAGAATTTAAAAGCAGGAACATTTTCCATGCTTTTGCTCTTGGGCCTAGAAGAAGATCTGAAAAGTGAAAACAGGAAAGGATTATAAACAAAGGAATCCCTTGTTTTCTGTAGGGTAGCTTTCCAATTGTCTTTTTCTCTGGGCACGGTACATTTCCCTACAGATCTAAGAAAAATGAGAAAAATACATTTACTTCAGAGCCTTCAGAAAGGAAATCCAGGTACCACTGAGGCAAATAAGTTAGTCCTGTGTGCACACATGTGTACTTCATTCGAAGCTGCTTGTTTTGGGAAATTTATCATGTTTCTATTCCTCCCTTTTTTTCACCTTTTCTTTCTTTTCTTTTTACTTCTCCAGCGACTTTGAGACAGGAAACAAATATGTAGACAGCTAAGAGGTAGGTGCTCTGATGATGTAGAAATGGGCTACGAGCATCCTGCCCCACCCAGCAGACACTCGCCCACGGTGTGCTAGCTCATAAGGTGTTTTAGTGGGATCTCAGGAACACAGTTTGAGAACCAATGCATTTGAGGACTGTCGTAACTGTAATCTAGGTGTAGGTCCCTAGGTAGCTAAAGATAAAGCACGTTCTTCAAATAAGATGCAGAATCAATTCAAGAAAAATAGACAAGGGAAACTAAAACCAACCCAGCATAATACAGTACAACTCAGTTTAAAATTTATCAGGCAATATTACGTGCAGAAACAGACCCTTCCACGTAGTGAGTGAATACTAAGCAAATCCTGATTCAATCTGAGAGATGTAATGTAACCTTTACGATGCACATGCCTGAAGAAGACGAGAAAGACAATCATATGAATTCAGAGAAACACTTCTAATGATGAATGACTGGAAATTATTTAAGACACATTGATATAAATATTCATGTGAATTAATTGTATTTTATGTCTAAATAACTGTGTATTCTGTAACAGAATTTAGATTGTCCATAATATTGTTTTATTTCTTCTCTATCATTTCTTGGGGTATTTTTCTGTTCCCTTTGTGAAGCAAAAACTCTGTTTTTTTATTGTCTTTAATTCTGTTACATTAGGGTTCTTTAGGGCTTTTTTCATTTTGTTATAATGGCACGTGAACTGGGGAAAAAGGATTGAGGAAGAAAATAATACTTATTCCTACACAGAGCTATACAAGTCCTTTGTTGACGAGATTTGATATGCATACATTTCTTGCACACCAATCACTAAACTTAAATAGACAGGTAAAGCCAAAGACAAGTCTTTCATTTTCAAGTGAGAAAATCAAATTAAGGCATCATGTAATATTTTTTCTGGTCTTTAGGACCTTCTTTACAGGTCTCTGAACAACAAAACTATGGTCATTAGGTAACAAAGTGTTATTTTTCAAAGGCTTTAAACACGCCATATGTTTTCTGAATGATGCTTCATATTACTTCAAATGGGCCCATTCAGTATTTCACAGGTTTGTCTTCTACAAGATACTCAATTGATGAAGTGGGAAACAACCTTCCTGTAAAAAGAACAAGGTCCTTTGATCTCTTCAGTGATGACACTACTGGATTTTTGTATTAAATGATTGAATATAAATGCGCATTGTAATATTTAGTGCTTGTCATATGCACATGTCTTTCCTACACATGTTCTTTGCTTTATTAAAATATTATCAGGTCTCTTTAAACATATGTTTTAGGGAGATGAAAGGATACTTGGATGACCCTCCTCCCTTATTTATATTTCAAAATTAACTGCAGAGGAAGTTAAATGACTTTGGGTAGAAAACATGGCCTTTCCTCTTAGTTTAAAAGTGAGCTGAATATGAAATAATGTGCCTGCAGATGAGGTTTTATTTTGGAGAGCCAATGCACACATAAAATATCCTGTCGTTCAGAGGCCAAACCACAATTAGGAAACATAATGGTGAGAAGGAACTTTAAATTACTGAATATTGAGATAAGCATCTAGAAAAAATAAATGAATGGCCTTCAGCAAATTGTTTAAAATAAATGACTAGGGTGGTACCTCTGGGTCTAGAGCGAGAACCTCTGTAACTATGTTCTCTATTTAAAAATTGTGGTAGAATAGTCAAAATTAACTTTGTCTGACATTTGGAAATTAGCCAAAGGTTTGTACGTATTTGAGGAGACGTCATTCAAGAAAAACAGCGGGGCCTCTGTAATCACGGAAGGTTCAGTGTGGTCTTTCCACAGGTGGCACAACCAATGGCTTGTCACCCTCCCCAGGACCACAAGGATCTCAAATACCATCCATATTGCCTCTGCAGCACCCCAGCAGCCATGGAAAGGGTCAGAATCAGGTTTGGGGTCCTCACAAAAGCCTTACCTGAAATACTGTGGCTATTTGCCTGGTCCTGTCCTGTACAGGAGTGGGCAAAAGTAGGTTTGCAGTTGTGAGTACCGGAAACAGAGTTTATTCTTGTATTAGTATTTATTATGTTATTTTCCATATGATCAACTGTAAAGCAACTTGTGCCCACCACTGTATTTCCCTCGAAAAGCTCATTTGCCGTTATTACTGTGGATTGATGGAGTCACTCATATGGTAATATGTGTATATGTTACATGTTCTCTTCCCTGTGTAACCAGTTGATAATCGTACTAAGTAAGAAAGGGTGGAAAGAAGGCGAAGGGACTAGTCAAAGAACGTGTATGAATGACCCATGGACTTGGACAACAGTGTAGGTATTGACTGTGGGGGGGGGGCTGGGCGGAGGAGGGCAAAGGGGGAAAAATAGGACAACTGTAATAGAATAATGATAAAAACTTTTAAAAAAGAATACAAGTATAAGCCATATAGAGGAGTGTCAATTTATTTTGCAGAATGGTTGGAATTTTTTAGAATTTTTTAAAATATAAAGGAAGAAGAACAGTTACTGTAAGGATAAAAGTAGTCATTAGTATTATGAAATATATTGTTGTCTGTCTTTTTGGTTGTCAACCTCCCTGTCTATGCATTCCAACAGAAAAAAGAAAATGAACCATCCTCACAACAAATGAACAGCATTAGTCAATGATCAGGGAGGAATTTTTCTTTACATCATGAAAGACCTGTAAGCCAGTTGTCAAACCAAGAATTATATGTTTTGTTGGTTGAAAGAGAGATTTGTTTTTCCTACCCAGAAGTTAAACCCTTTCATGTAAACTGGCATTATTTAAATTCATGCTGTAATTCCATAAAGGTGTGTTGTGTTTCTGAGCTAGCCTTTGATGTTGGATTACTTGTGTTTGAAATCACTGATAGCGTAAAGCAAAAAAGTAACATTTGTGTATGCCATCCTTTGTTCTATAATGTACTACTCGTTGGCTTTAGGAATAAACACATATATTAAAATTTCAAAGTGAAAGTAAATTTCAATTTCAAAGACAAGTGCAGAGAAAAGAGATAGACAGGAATGTATCAGTGCCCAGAGTGCATTCGTCTCAGGTGACGTTGGAGGAAGCAGGGCCCCACGCTGACTGTACCTGTCCTGTCACGGCAGAGGCACAGGTTTCTCCTGATGGCCTCCATCTTCTGCGGCCAGAGTCCTTCTTTTTTGTTAGAGTACATGGGGACAGCAAGGCATGTAGGCTGACGCAACATCAGGAGCAAAGACACCTCTTTGCCTTTAGCAACTCAGTCTTTCTAGGAAGTGTTGGAAATCAGTGTTGGGTGGTTATCCGCGGCTAGACGGTAGCTACAGCTCATTCAAACCATAGCGTCTGTAGGCTCAAGACATGCAAACGAAATGGTGTATAAACATGACTTATTCCACCATGCCCTTTGTATTTTCGATTGTAACTCCTCCTTTCTTTCTATTTCCCATTCACTGAAACTCAACTGTAGATCCTTAGAGGAATTACCTGGAAATCTAACAACACATACACATTCTTAATGTTATAATTTCTTAACACACACGGCAAGAGACCTCTTTACCACTCAAAGTCCTTCTTCTCCTTACTGCCTCCAGGTGAAGTAGGCAAGGCACTGTGTCTGATCCTCAGATGCAAAAATGAAATCGATAATGCCTTGAAAACTGAAATTCCATACCAAGATTTTTTTCCTATTTCAAACACAAAAATAAAATCTATAAGATAAATAAATTTCAAAAAAATTATATAAAACAAAGCTGTAGCAGGAGTGTTGGAGCTCCCCAAAACCAGTATTCTTTTTTTCCTTTTTTTCTTTTTTCTTCTTTTCTCTTTTCTCCTTTTTTATTTTATTTTTTTTTATTTTTTTCCCCACACTCTACAACCCCCTTCAGCACTCACAGCCCACAGATGAGGAGGCTGGGCAGTGGTTCGGGCTGCAGTTTACTCTGGCGTGGGTACACTATGAAGGGCCCACAGGGAAGGACCCACCATGAATCCATTACCATGCTCCAAAACCAGTATTCTTAACTCCTGGTCTCAGGGCTGCCTTACTTTGTCTTCTGTGTATGATGTCACATCTAGACTGCCCCCTCCCTCCCTCCCTGTGTGAAGTCTCAAGTAGGTGGAAGGCATGCCCACCATTTTGTTTCCTCAGCACTCAAAGACAACTTTTCAGAAAACAATGCTAAGATGGTTTATGATACTAAGATGGATTGTATGCAAGTCTCCTAAAACTATTGGAATGTTACTTCATGCCTAATTTGGGAATGACTTCATATTTCATTGACTTCAAATAATATTTTCATTAATTAAATGCAATTATTTAGTTGAATGAACACTTAATAGGTGGCTTCTCAGGCAAAGTACACTTCTGGGCAGTGCTGAATATTCAGCAAGGGGGGCACACTGCCTGGTGGGGGTCATACTTTCCTCTGATTCAGATTCTTGTTTGGTTGCAACCACATGTACATGAGGTCCTGGCTAAGGTGCATGAGAAACTTGGGTGTTTCTCCTGAAGCCCATTTATGCAAAACTGGTAAGACTTTAAATGGTTGATTTAGGTTTTTTGTCTTTTTTTGTACATATGAAACAGTCTTTAGTCATGTTTTCTTTTAATATTGACTGTGACATATAATCTCTTAATAGTCCATAGCAGAATATGACAAGTTATTCATCTTTTATTCATGGATAGGAGTATATGCTTCTTAGGTATCACATATTGTAGTCACTTTGCATGTAGAAATGTAACAATGTGATTCATGACTGTTTACCAGAGACTTACACAGAGCCTGGCACTTTATAGTCACAACTATTTATTAATGATGGGCACATGAATGAATACATGAATGGGAAGCCAAACAAATGAATGAATGAATGGCAGGGTTCATCAGGAAGCTCCAGCTGAAATGACAAATGGGATAGAGGTCATAATGGAACACATTTGTACTGGTCATAGGACAGGGTATTAATTTCACAGCACACCTGCTATTACTGGAAGGGGTATTATTATCTTAGCAGAACTTGTTTTCACCTTTTATTTGATGGGGATGAATCTAACATATTGAAAGACTTGAACAAATCTGAAAGCATAGTACTGTATTCTATAAGGAGACAATAACCAATTTAAAAATAATTATCATTTCCTCAAGAACCATATAACCTAAAACATCAACCAGGCCTCTTCTGATCTTCCTTTTCAGATGACCAATAGTCGGTCATCTGCAATATGCCATACGTACCTGAAACAAACAAATAAAAAGGTTTGCTTTATCAGAAGCAGATTTTGATGCAAGAATTTGTGTTAATATAATTTGTTAACAATTGTGTTCAAGGAAGATTAAACATTGTATTTGGAGGGAGGGGAGTATCAGAAAAGGATGGAGGCTGAGAAAGGCTGAAATACTGAAGTACAATACAACAAGGTCTGTCCAGAACAAATCCAGCCATGCGCTCTGAAAAAAAATACTTAATGAAGAAGATATACAAGAAACACTGTACACAGGACAATGACATCTCAGTCCACTTCAAAGTAAGCACCTTGGGACCTTACGCGGTTCTCCCAATCACCATCAGCTGCTCTGTCATATTTTCCTGAATCTCCTTGATGGTGTGAAATCTCTCCCCTTTCAAAGGTGATTTCAGTTTTGGGAAAAGTCACAGGTCACAGAGCACTAAATTTGGGCTGTAGGGGGGCTGAGTCACGTGAGTGATTTGATGTTTTGCAAAAAAACTGCACAAGATGCATGAGCAGGCATGTTGTCATGATGAAGCTGCTAATCTCCAGTTGTCCATAGCTGTGGTTTTCTTAATAATTCAAATAGTTTCCATGGAGGAATGTTCAAGCTTAACACAAAATTTGATGCAGATTTGTTGCTCTACTCAGTCATTTTGAATGTGATAACCACACAGTACACATGCTCACTCAATGGCATCTACTGCCCCCACTGACTAGTGCAGTGAAGTCATCATTGTTCACACATGCGCATTCCAGTCCACTCTCCCTGTCTGCCAGGTTACAACAATGTCATGCAAACTGTTCTCATTACATTACCAGTGGCTGGACTTTTTCTGGACAGACCACATAGGTAGTAATTTGGGCTTAACCTTGCAGAGAAGTTCTAGAAACTCTTCAGGCCACATCTCAGATTTGCCATGCTCAGGTGCAAGGTGGCTGAATGTTTACTCTCTCGGAGATGGTGGTCAGTGCGGGGGACATCTACCTCAGGACCCATGTAAATTCCCAGGCAATCTGCCATCCCTGAGTGTCAGCAAGCAAGCTCTCTCAACTGGCAGGGGCTCCTCTGGGAAGAGCCTCAGGGGCACACTTCTGGGAGTCAGTGCACTCAAGAATGTGAGGGGACCCATGGGGCTCAGGGCCAAGCACCGAAAGTCTCTCCTGCAAGGCTCAGCCCAACACCTGCAAGTCATCCTCACCTTCACTTCTCTTCACCCCCTCATGCTCGTAACCAGTCATGTTCATGTACTTTCTCACGCTCAAATGCAGCACCCTTCCCTTTTCCTTTCCACTCAGGTCCCCCTGTCCTTGTGTTTGCACACAGCAAAGCCCTCCGGCTACCTGCAGGCTATCTCCCCAGGTGTTCCTCCACGCCACAGCCAGTTTTGCATTTCACAGCCAGAAATCTGAACAAATTACTTGCTCACAAAAATGATCGCTATGATCCCTCCACCCCATTAACTAAAGGGCTCCATAGGCCCAGTTTCCTAGAAAGACTTCAGTGTCTACTGCCATGTTGCTCGTACAGAACATGCTGGTTCTTTCCCAAACCTTTCTGTACACTGTGCAACAATAAATCAGTAACCCCCACTGGGGATTCAGGTCTTCTTTTCTTACGCACCTTATTTTCTCCCTCCAATGGCCGCACCTCACCCTGGCTGACTTGCGCACTCTCCTCATTGTAGTTCAGGAAGCCGCTCAGAAAGCATGCTTCGTTCTGTGAGGACATCTCTGATCCCTCCTCCCTTCCACCCCCTCGAACCCCACTGCCCTCATACGTGCCAGCGTGATTCGCTTACTCACATATTCAACTTTTATTTAACACTATTTTTGCATTTAACAACTTGAACAATGTTTCTCAACTAAAGGAGGATTTTGTACCTAGGGTTCATTCGCCAATGCCTGGAGAAATTTGTGGTTGTCTTAACTGCGGGGTAGAGACAGGGATGCTGCTAAACAGCCTGCAGTGCACAGAACAGACCTCACCACAAAGCGTTCTCTGGGCCTGAATGCCGGCTGGAATGAAGCTGAGAAACTCTGCCCTAAGTGGCATTATTTATTTAGCTATAGCTCTCCTTATTACTCTCCAGGCTTCTTTAGGGGAGAGTTATGGCTTCTTCATCTCTGAGTGCCTGGTACCTAATATACATCCTGGATCACGATTGCCATCATATAAGAGTTAGTGCAATTGATGATATTAAAGCGATCATAAATTAGAAAATTAAATTAGTGGGGAAATACATGCTAAAATATAGAGCCCTACCAATAACATTTTTCTCCCTACTTTTCAGTTTCAAAGTCATTGATTTGAGCAAATCGAGAACCTACATTTTAATCACAATTTGTCTTGCATGTGGTTGATTGATAATTCTCCCTTACACCAATGTTTAGATTATGCCGCTGGAAATATATGTGTATTTATTATCCCTATTCACTTTCAGAAAACAAAAACTGAAGAGATTATCTATATTTGCTGCCTATTTTTGCAAATGTGGAGCTCGGGTGTTGCTAAAACATGTTCCACTGTCCATGGTGTGGCTGTCCTTCCAGCTGGCATATAAGACAGCTGTAATGTTCATCAAAGGGCTTTCACAATGAGGAAAAAAGAGTTCCCCAAATGGGCCATCTGTACAACTGTTTTATATTCAAAGAGAAGGCAAATATATTTTTCACAAGGGTATGAAAGGGCCAACCCTTCATATTTTTATAATACTTGTCTTTAGCCTTTCCTAAATGTAAGATAAATGTAACTTCAATATTTAGGAAGCTCAGGAAGTTACAAAATTTATCATGGGAACCATTCATTTATGGCAAAAGCAGTGCAACTCCAAAAATTGAATAGACCAAAATAGAAAACATCAGCCAAAGTTCATATTTTAATAGAAAAAGGTAGGATGGTAACCCGCCCCAGTGCGTGCACACTGTGTGTGATAGATCGACATTGATTCGGTGAGAGGATTAATGGAGACACTCAGCCTAATGCCGAGCAAGTCAAAAGGTAACACTTTACGTATATTAAGGACCATTCTCAGAATTAGTCTACTTAAGAACTTCTTAACGTCTGAATTTCTCTCCACTAAGAGAAAGAACAGGATTTAACATTGAGTCATTCCTAACTTGATTCTCTTCCTAAGCATGAGGGCTAGCATGCAAAATGTTTAGTATCATCTGTGTTCAAGTGGGAGACATTACAAAATGTAAGGTACTTGTTGTAACAGAAGTACCTCTCTTCTTCCCAGTACCTTGTAACTTAGGTTCAGTGTATACTAGCAAACAAAAGTATTAAATAGATTAGAGAAAATATTTGCAATTTGTTCAAGTCCTTAATTACTTTATTATTAAAACTCTGTCCTTAAAGTCTCAGGCGGTGCAGTTAAAGTTTATATTAAAATTCAAATGGCAAATAAAATAATTGAAGTTATTTAAATAATGTGTATTTTCTTTACTTTATACCTGCCTGGATATAAATTGTAAAGACAAAGGTAATTTATTCTAAAAATTAAAACTGTTAAAAGTATTGTTCTCACACACACATTAATCATCTTTCTTTACCTTTCTTAATTTTGGAACACTTTATAATTCTTTTTAATGATGAAACCTTTTTCTGTAAATAAACAACTAGAATCAAATTAAGTAAATTTTAATTTGGAAATTCACTCAAATTATGACTGTATGCAAATAAGCAAGGCATATATGAATATATTTGTCCAAAATTAGAAATACTGGTAATATGAGGGGTGCATATGTATGTATATATATATATGTATACACACACATATCATATATTAATGTAATGGCCTGAATATTAACATATACAATGAACATCGAAATAACTCCTCTGTGATTTATTAAGATCACCTCAAAATTGTAGCATATAAAATATGTTGCCATCCTTATCAGTGGGATGTTTATATTCTCCATTAAGAAAAAGAAAGAGGAATTTTACTTAAAGAAGGGTAGTGAGAACTTTAAAATTTTTTACAATAGTTTTAATATATGTAAGTTATCAATGTGCTTACAATTTACTTTGGAGAAAAAAGAAAATGAGTTTTCTTTCTCAGTGTTTATTTGGTATTAGATTTTGCCTAAAAGAAACTCCCATCTTTCAAGAAATAATTGTGAAAATAAATATATTATCCCATTATGCTCTTAAAATGGGTAGTTTCTTTCATTTCCCAGAACCTGCGGCCACAGCTAATACAGCAAAATTACTTAACAAGTTACTGAAGTATTGAGCTCTCTTTTCTTCAGGGAAGGCACTGACATCTAGATATTTTTTACTTTCGGACCTGCCAGTTCATGAAAGTGAGTTATAAATTCCCATCACTCTCCCATGAGCCAAAAGATAAAAATAGCATCCTGGGCACCATCGTGTCAAATGTGCTAGACTGGAAGATGGTGCTTGGAAGGGCATACTTTCTGTACCAGGACCAACAAAAGGCCTTTTCCTTTTGATTAACATTTATGAAAAAAAAAAAAAAAAAAAAACTGAGGTAGCTACATCCTTGATCACCCAATAAGTAAGCAACCAGAGTGAGAGAGCTCGAAGAGGTGATCATCAGGTAAGGGGGCAAGACATCCACTCGGCTTTTTTCCTGTGTAAAATCCACCTTCAGAGTCATTGCTCATCTGTGGGAGCGTCCTTGTTCATTAGGAGACACTAGTGAAGGAAAGAACCCAGGTCTCCTTCCCCACACGCGTGTGTTCACAGAGTTGTTGAGTTTTCACAAAATAGTGATTGAAAGAAAAAGATTTTCTCCGTTCTGATCAAAGCAGGGAAATTCATCCAAGTACATTGTAAGTAAACTGACGTAAATCATCGTCCTTCACAGTCTTAATGACACTGCCAGGGCTGGCGTGGCTCAGCTGATTGGATTGCCATCCTGTAACTGGAAGGCTGGGAGTTTGATCCCCAGTCTGGGCGTGGTCCAGGTGCGGGGGATCCTCGTTTGGGGTGAATATGTCAGGCACCCAGTTGATGTTTCTCTCCATATCAATGTTTCTCCCTTTCCCTTCTCTCTCTAAAAAGCAATGGAAAACTGTCCTTGAAGGAGAATTTTCAAAAATCATTAAAAAAGGTCTTAATGACAGAAAAGCACAGCTGTTATGCTTATTTTATACCCCCAAACTATCAATGTCTTCTTGTGGACACGTAGGGTAGCCAGAGTTATTCTCTGCTTCTCATCTGCAATATCTCCAGTATCCTCCAAATCCCCAGGAATGTGTCTGCCTCCCAATCATCTGGTTGGGGCTGTGAGCCTTTATGGGGTGTTCCAGGGCAAGGGGGTCACAGTTGGGTAAGCAGGGCAGTTGGAGGACAGGACAGATGCTCCCACTGGTTTTGCATAGACTTTAGTTTGCTTTGATGTTACCTTTAGGTGCAGCATCCAATCGGTGCGCCCTGGCATGTCTTGTTTGACAATGCTTTAGAACATCTGTACCTTTGGGACCCTTTCAGCAATTTTCCAGTCCTGATTGTGGAGACTCAGGCAAACAACAGTTAATTATGGCTGGCAGGGTCAAGGAGAGGACAGTTAGCTCTGGGAAAGAGGGCTTTTTGTCTTTTTATGCATCATATCAAGCAAATGTCAAATTCTTTTTCCATATAATGATTTCCAGTAAAAAATGTACGATGTGAATTATTTCATGCTGACGTTTGGAGACTTTCTCTTTTGCTGTTGATGTTTTCACTGTCCAGAGATGGTGCCTTCTTGTCTCTCTACCTCAAATCACTACCATCTGTTGCCTAACCTACAAGTTCGATCAGCTTTCCTCTACTTCCTGGCAAACCGAGGGAAGCCATCACCAATGGTGACTGATTTCTCTGGAGATTCAGGACAAGGTGAAGGTGTAGGGCTGCAAGTGCTGTCCTTTCTCCTCTGCGGCGAGTTTGCATTGAAAACAAACTTTGATAATCACCAGGCTGATTCCTTCCTCCTGAGGGATTTGTGGGATGTTACAAAGATGCACAATATACTTTTGAATCCCTAAAAGTTGGGTTTCACCCTGAGTGAAACCAATAATAAGTATTGTAAGCAGCATGTATTGGGGGTGACCCAATCTCCACGTGATTGCTGTCATTCACTAAAAACAGTCTGGACTCTTGAATTCCCACGTCTTTGTTTTCCTGCTAGAGTATGAAAAAAAGCGTGCATAAGGAGTTAGTGTTGGAAGCGAGAGCACAAAGAAAGGATGCTGGCAGATGACCGCAATTCCCAGGTCTCTGCCCCAAGCCCAGGGTGTGCAGTAAACAGCCGGGAATGCCACCCAGGAACACAGTCACTAATTAAGTGTTACATCACCATGAGATGATAATGATAAACTCTAGGTCAAAATGAAAGGACAGTAGCCAAATTGTTCCTTCACTTTTAGCTCAGGGGCTTTCCTGCTTGGGAACGCTGTAGGAAATGATTGAGTTTTGTGCCTGGAGGGATGATTTTCCTGCCATGTAGAGCCAGGCTCCACTCAAAGCCCGGGCAATAGCTGCCCGGTACCTCCCAAGCCAGGAGCTAAGGCTGAGCCTGGCGTTCTCCCCTTTCCACCACCTGGTTGTAACATTGCCCTTTACAGCCTCACTCTCCTTCAAAACTCTGCCATTAAGCCAGGCTACATTTCTTTTTCTCTTAAAGTTTCTGAATTTCCCTACTGTTCTACTTCATTAACTTTATTTAGAATATTTTCCCTGGCTATCCAATCAGTCTTCATAAAAATCCTGTCACTGAATAAATTCCCCCCAAATTATCTTAGTATAAACTTTCTGATCCTTAAAACTAATAACAATCTCTTCAGATTTCAAATGCTCATTCTCTTCTCTCTCCTCTTTCTCTCCTTTTTCCTTTTCTCTCCCATCCTTTATTCTTTCTCTATGATAATATACAGATGTATTTTCAAATTTAATTAATATTTAATTATATGGAAATAAACTATATAATTAGGTTTCTCTAAATAGGGCGACCTCATGAAGTTTCCCTAAGTAACTACTCTCCAGTCAGTTCAACTGCTTGAATCATGCTATTTAAAATATAAACCTTGGGAAAACAAGTACCAGGCACAGAAATGGTCATGACATAATTAAAATGCAAAATCTGTTTTCAGTTTCATATTTAAGAGTGTAAACTCAGAAACAAAGAATATGTTTTTTTTAAGTATCGGGACATTTTTATGTTCATCATAAATTGTTTTCTTTTCCAACAGAAGTCAAACAGTTCATAAACTTTACCCACTAGCTTCTCCCCTGTAATCACACTGGTAAAACAAAACAAAACAACACACATAGATATTAGGAGGGGAATTAATAAAGACTATTTTAAAGGGGAAGAATCCCAAACTCTTATCTTGTAGTATTTACATTAATATATGTAAGATGCATCAGGAATAGCCATAGTTAAGTATGTAGACATTTGGCTGACAAAGTCACTATTACTCAATATGAACTATTGTAAATGTCATACAAGAAATTAAAAATATTTTATAATAACTATACCCTTCCTAAGAAACAAGCAAAATGTGTTGGGGGGGGTTCCCAGAAGCACTGGGGGTTTGATTTAAATAAAGAGAGGCACAGTTCTTTAAATCACACTACTGGCTTCAAAATTTTACCATATAGTAGACTTTCTTGGCATTTGTGGGGTGGGGTCTCTGAGGTGACTACTTAATCAGTTGTATATCATTAATTCCACGTGTGAATTCTTGTCTTACATTTTGCTTTCTTTATAAAGTTCCATAAGAAAATATTCTCTCCAAATATCATTTAAGCAGATTTCTTTGGGGGGAAAAATATAACCAACATCCCAAAGGCTTCAAAGGCCTTGAATCTATTGTGAATGAACTTGGTACACACAGCAATAGCAAGGTGCCAATAATTACTTGACTAAGTCACAGTGATAGAAACAGCACTTCATGGGTATCCTAATAAAACTTAATATCTTGAAGAATAGTAAACACTATGCTAAGAAATATTAAGCAACCAAATGTATCAGTTATTGATCAAGACACTGAAGAACTTTAAACTTAGCACAACAGGTTCTGATAACCCCGGGGGACAGAAGGTATATGTCACTGGCTCAGAGAGGTGAGCCTATTCTGATGTGCTAATGGAGAGCCGTGTGATCTGGTGAACACAAGGACTAAAGAGGCTACAAGCATTCAGGAAAATAAATTTAAAAAGGACTTTTCACCTATGACACAAATCGATCACCCCCACCCCACTTTGGCCTTCTACCCCGCCTTGGAGCTGATTATGGTAGAACTGTCCTCCTTATTCAGAACTGGAAACAAAGTTTATTTACTTAATATACTACCGCCATTGTTGGAGTTTGGTAGTTTCTCTAGTTTACTTGCATATGTAAAAGCATAAGCAAATGAAATCAAGTATGGTGACATTAAAATGATGGGGATGACAACGATGGCATAGGAGACCACAGCCACATTACAGACAGCAGGGGAAAATCTCACTGCCAGTGAGTTCTATGCCTCCCTCTTTCCCTCCTCTGCAGTTAATAAAGGATATTCTGTGAGCTACACGCATCATCCACTACCGCAGAACAAAATAATGAGCAAAACTGCACTTGCATTCCTTTTGGGGACTGATGAATGTTCCCTGATTTTCAAACTCAAGCTAATGTTAAAAAGGAACATTTTCTATGTTTGCATATCTTTGCACTTCTGAGAAGCAGCTGAGGCCAGTCGCAGAAATGCTAATATTCCATGAGAACAGCTGTTGCTACGGTATTTCTGGGCTAGCTGCTTGCAGAAAGATTAAATCTTGCTATAAAGCTTGCTTTTTCGCCTAGAACTCTCAGCTCAATTTCACAAACTCGAAAGGTTGGAGCAGGTGAGATGCAGTTGAGATAAGCAACCCCAGTCGGGTTGTTTCTCTGAACTAAAACAAGCTTTTAAACTTTCCTCAGCTCTAATGCATCTCCATTAAGGGTGAGTATTAAAGTCATGAATTATAGTGGAGCCAGAAATAAATATCTAATCTGTAGAAAATGAGAAATCCCAAAGCAGAGGAAGGAGACCTGGACTGGGGGAAAGAACCAGAGAACACAGGTTATTTTTTCGTTCTCCAGATATTGCCGCATAAGCACACATACGGTTTTATTCCTAATAACAACATCTGAAGAATTTTAGAATATCTCACTTACCTCTTCCGAATGACTGATTTATAATTACTTCCCAATACTCTTAAATGCATAAAATAACTTCTCACGGGCAAAGGATCATAATTATTCACCAGATCCTGAAAACAATCTGTGCTTTTGTGTTTCTTAGTGCTCAACATCATCTGCTTTTTTGTTTTTGCAGTAAAATATGTATAACATAAGATTTGCTTCCACCATCTACTTTTAGACATCCAAATGTTATCCATTTCTCAAGATGCTTCGAAAATCCTCAATAAACCACCAGCATGGTAAACTCTCTTATGACCCCCCAATGAAGCCTGTTTACTCCTTACAGCATCTGGCCTCTCTTATACTCCCCATGTGCTTTAATTTTGAGTAGGCATTATTCTTCTCAAGAGCACTTTTTATCAAAGAGCATAGTTAGTACTCACCAGTAAGAATTTAAGAAGGAACACTCACTTTGTCAAATAGCATGATCACAGTTGAGGAAGTTACGGACTATGATATCAGTGATACCTTATTAATTCACTTTTCATAGTGAATTTCATGTTTGATAAAAGTGGTCACATTATGAACAGAGAGAGATGCTTTGTACGCTGAAATGCATGCTGCATACTCTGGGAAGAAACACAGCACATGTCCTGACTATTCAGGCCCTTGCAATCCATATAAGATAGGGAAAATATTAATAGCTCCCCTAAGAAAAACAGTTTGGGGACAAGAAGATGGTGTTATTTGAAGAAACAGCCCCGTGAGTCCCCTTTTGGGTTTATTGACTTGTTCCAAAAAACCACAAACTTGTAAGCAGGCCATGAACTACCAGCAAGGAAGGAATAAGGAGAATAAAAACATCAAGATGAGGTAGTATTTCACATAACTTAAAGTAAAAATTCTATTTCGGAGGTGCTAGATCTCCAAGTACAAACTTCTTCAGGTATTACTTAAATGCTAGATTTTGTTTTAATCAGATTGTTTTCATTTTACTACAGAGACTGAGAAGATATGTTCCCTCCACTAGAGATTTCTCTCCTCCACAGAGTTAAATTCTTCAAAAATATTTTAGTATTTTTTCCTGTTAACAAAATTACAACTTCCCTACAAAACATCACTGAGAACATGCTGTTTACATGAACTTAAAACCTAAATTCCAGCTTATACCTTTATAAGGAATTACTGATATAGAATTTACATTTCTAACTAACATACGTTCATGTCAAATGGCACTGAATACATATTCACAAAGGTCCAGCACTACCTAGTATTGTTCTAAAATAAACAGGAGATTAACACCATTCCTAACAGAAACTAACTCTTTCCAATGCGTAGTAAACAATCCCTCACCTTGAGAATGTTCTCCCTGGGAGAAGAAAGCCTGGCTGTAGCACAAGAAGTCTCTAAAGTGAAGAACAACGTCAATTAATACATGTTTCTTTCCCCCATGTGGGTCCAAAACCCCACTTGGAAGTTAGATTCTCGAAAAGGAAAGATTTGGGGAGGGGATACGGGAAAAGGGATGAGAGAAGCAGGGGTGAAGACTAAGAGTGGAGGGAGTCTCCTTCACTAGCCAGATGCTGCTACAGCTTCTAGAAGGAGAAGAAGAAAAGGAAGACAGTAGAGGTTCCAAGGAGCGTCAGATTTTGAAAAGTAAATAAAACCTGGTGTTTGAAATCCCTTTGTGTCCTACAAGAGATAAAATTCTAACATTGTAAAGATATGACAACTTCAGCCAAAATGTCCAAGGAAACAGAATTTACAAAGAATTATAAATAAAATTAAGCAAAAAAAAATGTTGTTAAAGATAAGTTTACCATATATGTTTGAAGAGTGATAGAATTTGCTTTGTTGAAAACCCACTTACATGGGTTTAGATTGATAATTCCTGAAGTAATTTACTCTATGGAAATAATAAATTGTATGTCTTGTAAGTAAGTTCAGTTTGATAAAGAAGATTTGTGAGAAAATGGAAATTAGGAGACAGTTTATTAGAAGTAGTTCATCTCCCCCCCCCAAAAAAAAACTGTAAGTCAAATAGTTCACCAATCACAAGTTGTTCATCAGCTGTTGGTCTGATAAATTTTCCCAATACATTTTTTATGTGTTAAGAACAGTTCATTATTGTGTTGGAATTGAGGAGAGAGTCGAAAACTCTGACACTCTCAATGTCACCACTATAGTCTCTGTGACACATCTACCCTTAATTTAGTTTAAACAAGTCGTAAAGCTCTGCAGGAACTTCAGCGCGTGATCGCGCTCACGGGGAGAAGGTGCGTGCAGGGCTGGCTGGTGATCCTGGAGGCGCGGTTTGGGCGCAGACTCCCCGAGTGGGCGGCAGCCCTGGCGCTCCTGCTGGGTGGTCCAGCTCGCATTGTGGCCAGTGGTTCCTCAGTGCTTTCGCGCTACTGCATTATTTATGGTATTTATTGATTTCGACCTCATTATGCAAACATGGCAGTTAAATCAGTAAGAGTAAAAGCATTTCGTATTGCTCTGTGCAGTTTATATTCATTGGCTCTGTCGTGGCAAAAATTCTAGGCATGGGGCTGCATTTCTAAAGATCTGAATTTATGTAATTGTATATTAAATACAGCACAGTAAAGAGCTACAAAATGATTTCACACAGTAACTCTCTTTATACATCCAGTATATTTATTTCACAGAAAAAAATATTTTTTCCTGCACCCAGAACTATGATGTGATGCTGTGTTTGTCTTTGTCACATCGACAGTGAAAGCTGATACCCTATTACACTAATACCTTAAGGCTTTGATGTATAAGGATGGCACATAGCCGGAAAAACAGAGTCTAAATGGCACGCTCACTCAGAATGGCTTATCACTGACTTTCTTGGCAATAGATCTCAGCTGTCATGTGCCTAATACCTGACCATTAGCGATGAAATACACGGGCTTGCTGAGACACGCCACCGGGGAGTACTGTGTCTTGGAACGGTGTTTTGGTCTGGAAAAGGCCTATCTCCGTTGATGCCGAAGCTGTCTGAAATAATGCACACCTTTCCCAGATGATATAAAAGCCTCCCCTGGGAACGAGCTTGCTCACCCATGGTATCTGAAAATTTACATGGTTGTTAAAATGTGCTTTACGGAAAAGTTACCACAGCCAGACATGAAGTTTAAATATGCAAGCCTCCTCCCCTGTGTGTCTGCTGCATCCTCTCCTTCCCTGTGATGCTCCCTACCTTTCCTTCTGTCTCAAGCACGACATCACGGTACTTATTTTAATGTAATGCTTGGCCAACCTGCTCTATATCGTCATCCCGCTTTAAATTAATATAGCTCGGGCGTGTGATTCTGACATGAGGAAATGCGGAAATCAAGGCATCATGACGCTCAACAGCATAGTTTTCTCCTTGCCAATTTAACCCCATTCACCTAGATATTTAACATCATATTTCTGAGTCAGATTTGAAAAGTCATCCTTAGTTTTCCTAGTTCCTTTGAAGAATGCCTCACAAAACATTAATTTGTATAACTGTCTCTTATACTTACTGAGTTAAATATGATTAATTTGGAAAAAATACTATTAAATAAAATTATAAAGGTTCAAGAAATGTTTGACTGTCTGCAATATACCCATACACATTAAAATAATATCATTAAAATGATTATAAAGCTTATTATTGACTCATCTTTCAGGAAATATAAGTGAGGCTAAAAGTTATTAAAACTCCTTTCCAAGGACATGCAGCTCATCGGAATCTTGGGGCTCTCTTGTATTTCTTTCAAAAAGTAGCATGTACTTCCTGTCTTAATGAATTGAATTTCATCCTATTTTAAACAACAAAGTAACAACATTTCAAAATGAGCTAAATAGTTACAGATTGTGAACTAATAAAATGTACAAATTAAAGTAAATGCATCTTTGCATGTTTCCAGTATCTTAACATGTGTTCCTACTATCACATACCTGCTACTTCCTTTAATAATTATTCCTGAGCTAATGTAGTTTTGTCTTTAATTAGCCAAGTCAGATGACACTTTTGTAAATAACTTCCGACGTGCTTCCCAGCCCCATCTCTCCCTTCTCAGTTTCATTTAGTTTTACCTACATTGTCTACGCAATTGTCATGCAAATATTCATTTCCCTAGCTCTAATTTTTGCTGTGACAGAATTTAGGTTTTATTAGCAATATTTGATGACATCTACAAAATCCTTACATTCATAATTTTCACTTATTTGGCCACTCCAAGTACGTTATAAGTTCTTTGTGGATAAAGACACATCATATATAGGTGATTTATTAAAGCTTTGTTAGTTATTAGCTCACACTAAGGAGATATGAAGACGACAACAACACACTGACAGTAACCAGAAAGAGGGGGGGGTGGATAACGTGGGAAAGAAGGGAAAGGGTCATAAATGAACGTGTATAAAGGGCCTATGGACAGAGCCAAAGGAGGGTAGGATTGAGAGTGGGAGGTGGGGGTGGGAAGTGCAGGGGAAAGTGGTGGTGGGAGAATGGAGACAACTGTATTCGAACATCAATAAAATTTTTTTAAAAATAAAAGAGATGTGAAGAAAAGAAAACCTAGAAAATGAAAATGTATACAGAATATTTTAGTATAGCTTGGTTTTGAGCAAGAAAAGAAAGTCATGTTTTTTACAGAAACAAAGTGAATAAGCTTTAGTTCTTAATACCTAACTAATAAGAAATGACTTTATACTTATCACACTTCACATGGATAAAAATTAATCTTATACTCCCCTAAATTCATCAAACAGGCCATGATATGTTAGTTAGATCCTTAGTCCTCTCTGAATGGGTCTCAATAAGTGGTAAAGCCATATAAAGAAGTTTTGACTTCTACCATGACAGCCTTGGAGGCATCACACCTCCGGGAGAGGTGGACCAGGAATGGAGGTAGGGATCGAAAAGCAAACTGCACCTCTACAGACAGCAGTGGCGGAGCCCAGTGATCTGAACGCGTGGAATTCAGGGTCATGTTATGAGTGCTGTTGCTCAGCTAGTATTCCAATGATTGCTGAAAAACGTGGAGGAAATTGGTTTGTTTGTTCAATTAATAGGAAATAGATTCATTATTATTTTTAAAAGTTCTGAACTATGCTTTTTCTAAATTTTCACAATTTCGTTTGTCATTTATTTTATAGCTTTATTATTTTATGTCTACATTTATGGCTTTAAGATCACAAATTTGACTTCAGTCACAAGTAACACTCAGAGATGTGTGATATTATCTTGTACAAGTAACCAGCTTAGCAAATCTCTGAAATCAGCAGTGATACAAATATAATCTTTTCCCTAATCTTTCTTTGACTACATTTTGTTGAATCATTTCTATCATTTAATGAATTCTCAGGTTAAGTTCACAAAGCTCCTATCACTTTTAACTAAAACTTTTAAATAATGTGTCCCTTACAACTTGATCTCATATGTCGTTTGTAACCATTTCTATATTATCATTGCCCACAACGTGAAAGTGTAAGTTTTGCTCTGATGACTTAGAGAAGAGGGAAGCATAGTTTGTTATCATTTTGTTATCATAGTTTATAGCATTTCTCACTCGCCACTGAACCAATAACTTTATGTTATGATAAATCTTTAACTGCCTTTACTATAATTTTTGAACTTGTGTAGGCTTGTTTTTGGCTCACTTTAGACTGTGAGGTATTTGGTAACTTTTTATCTTTGGTTTAGGATTCAATTTTATAACTTTAAAGCAGAAATAATGTTTCATATATTTCTATAGGTTGGTCAATATCTCCTGTTTAAACCAGCATAAAGCAGAGTTGAAGTTTGAAAACCTTTCCCAAGACATTTTTTTGAAAAATTACTTAAAAAATATTTAAGCGTCTACATTCTTGTAGGCATTTCTGGGAGACAAAAGAAAAAACAGGTTCTTTGCCTCTCATTTTGTGTTTGGAAAGCAAAAATATAATATGGCGCAATCAATATTACAGAAAGGTCCTTAAGGCACATGTAATTGAGCAGTGCCTGCAGGTGAGCCGATCTTGAAGACAGATGGGGTCGAGACAAAAGCAGTGAGTGCAATCACTAAAGAATCTTTTATACCACACTTGGAGTTTAAACTTGATATTAAAGTGCATGAGTATGCCATTACAGATTTATAAGCAAAACAATTAATTAGAGATATATAAAAACATTTATCTATGCCTGGTTTTTGATACTTCCCTAGTTTCATTCCTTAAGATATTGATTTACCTGTAATGCTGCAAATGTTACAATATATCAGAAAACAAAACTGTATACATCAAAAACATCAGTTGATTGACTTTAGCATTAATACATACCTCTCCTAAAAAAAACTTTTAAAGATGTTGCCCTGGCTGGTGTGGCTCAGTGTATTGAGCACCAGCCTGTGAACTAAGGGGTCGCCAGTTTGATTCCCAGTCAGGACAGATGCCTGGTTTGTGGGCCAGATCCCCAGTAGGGGGCACGCGAGAGGCCACCACACATTTGTGTTTCTCTCCCTCTTTCTCTGCCCCTTCCCCTCTCTCTAAAAATAAATAAATAAAATATTTTTAAAAAGAACTTTAAAGATTTTATAGTAAAGATTAATTTATAAAGTTATTAAATTTTTGTTTTTAATGTCTTGAAATAGCTCAGAATCTATAGCTCACTTATAAGACCAGGAATAGTTTAAAATAGATTGAAGTGGCTAAAAGCAAAGTTAAAATTATCTTTTCACAAACTTGACAAAATGTAAATTATTGAGTGCCCAACTGTATTCATTTTCACCTACTTCTCATTTGGAACAAATAATTATATACAGAGAGCAATCCTATTGGAATCCTTTATGTCTGCATATCCCCGTGGACATCAGCGTTAAAATATTGACTACTGAGTTCGATCCAGGCATGCTGTAATGTGAATGTGAACCATTTATTGCCCTGTAGGGCCATGGCGTGAGTACTTTCACGAGGAACAAGTAGTCCTCATTCTTTACCAAGCTGATTTTTTCTTCCTCTCCTACACTGCATACAGTATCCGCACTTACTCCTGTGTCCTCCAGTGACCAGTCGACCTCCTCTTTCAGAGGCCTTCTGGGAAAGGGAGTAGAAAGTCCATGAACATAGGACCATGCGGACCCTAATCACGTGACCATGAACTGCAAACCTGATGAGCAAACCTTCTTAGAACACTCCCCCTTAGACATCGGAGAGCGATAGTAAGTACCTGTCAGACAAACTCAGGAATATTTTTAAATGAGTTAACATGAGAGAGCTGCAAAAATGATTAAAAAAAAAAAAGGAACAAGCAATAAGAAAATGTAGGCACACAGCAAAATGAGATCTTTTACTCCTAGATATGAAATTCCGTACCAGAGAGCTCAAGACGTAAGGAGAGGAGAAAAAGTAAAAGCCCCTCACCCTACGGGAAGCTGTGCTGGGCAAAGCCTTCCCAGACATATTACTTCCTTTCTTTTAAAACTGCCTTGCTGGGTCATTTTAAAGGTGAACAAACTAAAATTTTGGCACGTTTTTCAGTAAATTTCTCAAGTTCACACAACATTACATGGAGAAACCAGGACTCAGCCCCCAATTTTTGAAAGCAGCATATCCAACACATGCCTTCAGTTTTTAAGAATCATCAAAATACAAGGAAATGTTTTTCTTGCCTTTAATATGAAATAGTTAGTAAATCCTATCAAAAAGCCACATTATCAGTTTTGGGTGAGAACATATGTCCCAGCCTTTTCTGCATGACTACCTCAGCACCCACTTCATGGTGAGGTCTGTTTTTACTGTTAGCCACAGCATGCCTATCCGACCACTGGCCATTGCATTACAAGCTCATCTCCATAGTCACTCTAATAAGTAAATTCCAAAATTCATTTGATTTTGGGTGGCAGTATTGAAGTTCATTCGTGATATGAATCATCAAAATAAAAAATGCAGACGTCCATGCTTTATTCATTTTTCTATTTTGACCCATTATTTTCTCTACATAGTTCTCTTTTTTCCAGTTGTTTAAATTTGATTTCATTGTGAGTTCAAAATTTTGCCGGAGGATAACTGTAGAATTGTGCATGCAGGTTTAATAGTTCCAGTTTCTAATTTTCAGTATATTTACCTTTTCTTTGCGTTCTCTTATGTTAAAACAAAATATTTACAAAAAGATGCAGCAGTAACATTAAACAATAGTAAAACTCACTTTCAAGCTAATATAAATAAGGAGGAGAAGTTTTGCAAATCATTGATAAACAAAATAAGCCAAAGGCAAACTATGAGGAGCTATTGGGATATTCAAGAGTTTGTTTATAGTCAAATAATGTCTGAGTCATTGACTATTTGAAAAGCAGTGACTTGCTAACAAAAAAAATCACATGTATAAATACAGGTCTAAAAAACACACTCTTTTACTACAATTATTAATAATAATATAAAGTACTACTACACATATAATTATAATTACTACCATAATTGATATAATATTTTTAAACCCATTAAGCGTGAGTTTGGTGAGGATTGTGCAAAAGTCTCACCTATAGTCTGCCACACTTGACTTTGATAATTTAGAAGTCTGGTTATGCACTGAATATCATCCCCTTCATTTGTGTCCTTTGCTTTATGTAAATGTAGCAGCTCTTTAATCTTTTTCTCTGTTGATATATTTATACATTGATATTTTTATTCTTTAAAGAAAAACAGTAACAAGAAAAATAATTTAGATTACACTTTATCAAGACAAGAATTAGCAAATAAACCAAGAGAAAGTTAGTCAAGAAAAAAAGTAATGCATAATATATTTAGAAATTTAGCATGTAACAAAGTGACATTTTAAATCAATGGGTAAAAACTTATTTTCGCATAAGTTGGACATTGCAAAGCACAAAACTGACAAATTTAAATATATAAAAATGTTTTAATACTTTTTATACTTGAAAAAATACACAAAGTAGCATGATGCATCAAAGATCTTTGTGATATGTATAAAATTAATGTACAGAATATATAAAGAGCTTGTACAAATTAATAAGAAAGAGACCACCCAATTTTTTAAATTATCCAATTATATACAAAACAAAATAGTAAAAAATATTTTAAAATGCTAAAATCCACTAAATAAGTGTGAATCAAACTACATATATATATATATATATATAATATTTTCAAAAATAGAATATTGAAAAAATCCCCAATGTGGTTACAGATTTGAGAGAAAATACACATTCAAGTATTAGGAGGTTCACAGATAGGGTTAGATATTTTTGGTGCTTTGGGGGAAGTGGCATACCATTTGCCCTAGCAATTTCCTTTTTATGAGTATGTTTTATGGAAATGCTGGTGTGCGAATTTGAATATTTTGTACAAGTGTGAATGGAAGCATTATTTATAACATTAAAAACTAGGAAACAGATTTATATTTATCAATAGACTTACCATTTTTGGTATCCCAGTGGAAAATACTATGAAACCATTAAGAATGCAGTGTATGTATCTACGTTTATAGTAGAGACAAGTATTATTGATTGGAAAAAATATGTTATAGACATATATAGATTGATTTAATTTATGAAAGTGAAAATAAACAAGACATACACATAGATATGTAGCTACATAGACAGGTGTAAATACATAAAAAACTATATGAGAAAAGGACTTATAAAAAACAAATTATTAACAATGTCCAGGAAAATATAAAACTGAACTTCTATTTTCTTTACTTCTCTATAAAAGATTGGTAATAAATAATTAATGAATCATTTTTACATTAATAAAACATGATTGATTCTCTGTGAAATAGAATTTCAAAAAAAGGGTTCTAAAGTTATAGAAGTTTTTATAAAGAAAAGATTAGACAAAGAAATTATTTAAAAGATGTTTTTAGACTGTAAATATATAACCTAAATATTGTTTAAAGTTGTAGTGTGAAAAATCTATTGTGAATAAGAAGATCTGTTTAATTTGTGCAATTTATATCCATTTAAAAGAACAAGACCAGCAGGTTTTACTTTTACATGGTCTCTTATATTGCATGACACTTTGAAGCAAGCAGCTGCCCTGAATTTTGAAAACGAAACTTCCTTCATCTGATATCTATGCAAAAGAGGTTTAAAAGAATTTCAGACTTCAATGTGACTGTCAAGTAAGCGTGAACTCGACCAGAAGACAGCACTGAGTCACTCCCAGTTCTTAGTTGAGAAAGGTGAAATCAATTAATCACGTGTTTCTCTAGAGAGAAACCGTCACACAGCCCAAGAAGAGTTCAGTTATGCTCTTTCAAGTGCATTAGATGACACAGAAAAGATGGATTTAAAATATATTAAGAGTCTGTATTTTGCCTGTTAGAGATAGAGAGCAGGCTGACAGCTGGAGTGGGTGCTGAGGGTGTGGACAGACTGGACAAAAAATAAAAGAGAAAAACTCATGGACACATCCACTGTGTGGTGATGGGGCCGGGGGAGGAATACAGGGAGGATAAATGGTGGTGGAAGGAGACTTGACTTGGGGTGGTGAACACGCAATGCAATATGCAGATGATGGGTTGTAGAACCGTGCACCTGAAACCTGTATAACTTTGTAACAGTGTCACCCCAGTAAATTCAATAAAAAGGAAAAACGTAAGAAATAAAGTATATTATAGAAAATAGATTATCTACCATTACTAAAAGTGATAGATTTTAGTAACAATTATAACTGGCCAAAATTTTTACTTTTTATACATCCTAAATATCTAGGCAATACTCTCAAATCAGGAAATGGTGATTTAGCAGTTAGGTTTACAAACAGGAAGCAACAAGAATTATTGAAACATAAAATATTGTTCCTGGGATTACTTGGACAAAACAACGAATTTTCATAGTTGTTTTCCTAGTAGGTATTTATTGCCAAAACCTTCAAGTTCTGTCTAATACATTTGGAAACATTCCTATAAGATATTTTTAAAAGTGTAGACCATATTTAAATGTACATTCATTAATTCATATAGCCACTAAAACTTTTAAATTAACAAAGAGTTTGAGTAGTTGTTGATTTCATAAATGATCAACAGTTTGGTAAACTGCAATTGGGTAAATAGCAGTAGATGGACTAGAACCTGAAATAAGAAGATTTTTTTAATAAAGATTTTTTTTAAGATTTTATTTATTTATTTTTATTTTTTATTTTTTTTAAATTATTTTATTGTTGTTCAGTTACAGTTATCCGCATTTACCCTCCCCCCACCGCACCCCAGGCAAACCCACCTCCCTCCCTTGCTTCCCCTCACCCTTGGTTTTGTCCATGTGTCCTTTATAGCAGTTCCTGAATACCCTTGTCCCCCTTCTCCCCTTCCCCTCCCCTCTGGTTACTGCCAGAATGTTCTAAACTTCAATGTCTCTGGTTCTATTTTGTTTCTCTGGTTGTATGTTGCTTGCTTACCTCAGAAGCATCTTGGCTGTGACTGATCTGAATTCCCTGGTAGCTGATCTGGCCTCAGTGCCTTCGTTCCTGAGTCTTCATATGAAACTTTTTAACATTTCATATAGTAGA
>PVJI01009772.1:0-63505 GCA_004026765.1 Micronycteris hirsuta | reverse complement strand
CAATTCCACTACTGGGAATATACCCTAAGAATCCTGACAAACCAATTCAAAAGAACCTTTGCACTCCAATGTTCATAGCAGCACAATTCACAATAGCCAAGTGCTGGAAACAACCTAAGTGCCCATCTACAAATGAATGGATCAAGAAACTATGGTACATTTACACAATGGAATTCTACGCAGCAGAGAGGAAGAAGGAACTTATACCCTTTGCAACAGCATGGATGGAACTGGAGAGCATTATGCTAATGAAGTAAGTCAGGCGGTGAGGGACAAATACCATATGATCTCACCTTTATTTATTTTTTTTAATTTTATTTTTTTTGTTAAATTACAGTTATTTGCATCCTCTCCCCTCCCCTCCTCCCTTTCCCTCCAGCTCCACCTCCCCCCGCCAGCCTCCCTCCTTCCCCTTAGTTCCGTCCATGTGTCCTCTACAGTGATTCCTGAAAACCCTTCTCCCCATTGTCCCCTCCCCCCTCTCCCCTGTCTATTGTTAGACTGTCCTTAATTTCAATGTCTCTGGTTATGTTTTGCTTGCTTTCTGCTTTTGTTGTTTATGATCTGGTTAAAGGTGATGATCTCACCTTTAAGTGGAACATAATCAACAAAAGCAAAAAAAGCAAGCAAATCTTAACCAGAGACATTGAAATTAAGAACAATCTAACAATAGCCAGGGGGGAGGGGACAATAGGGAGAAGGGTCTTCAGGAACCACTATAGAGGACACATGGACAGAACCAAGGGTGGGGAAGAGGCAGGGAAGGGAGGTGCGATTGGAGGGGGAGGGGAGGGGAGAGTATGCAGACAACTGTAATTGAACAACAATAAATTAAAAAAATAAAATAAAATAAAAAATACATTTTATTAAGTTTTATATTTTTTATTTACAATATTCTCATAGAAATACAGATTCATTTTATTATATTCATAGAATACAGGTGAAAGTTTATAAAAGACACTTGCAATGGCAACCTCTAAGGATAAACACTATTAATATTTTTGCTTAGAACTAACACCTATCCTTTGCAAACTATCTGAAAAAATTCAAGAGGAGGGAAGACTTCCAAGCTCTTTATATGAGGCCAGTATTATCCTAATTCCAAAACCAGACAAAAACAGAACAAAAATAGAAAATTATAGTCCAATATCCCTTATGAACATAGATGCTATATAAAAGCCTCAACAAAATAATCAAACCAGATCCAGCAACACATTAAAATGATCATACACCATGATCAAGTGGGATTTATCCCAGAGATGCAAGGTTGGTACAGTATTTCCAAATCAATAAATGTGATATATCACATAAATAAAATGAAAAATAAAATTAACATTATCGTATCAATAGATGCAGAAATATCATTCAATATAACCCAGCACTCATTTATGATAAAAACTCTCAACAAAGTAGGAATAGAAGGGTCATACCTCAATACAATAAAGGCCATGCATGAAAACTTACAGTCGACATCATATTCAATGGGCAAAAACTAAAAACATTTCTGTTAGTATCAGGAGCAAGTCAGGGATGTCCACTTTTACCACTCATACTCAACATAGTACTGGAAGTCCTAACTGCAGAGATCAGACAAGAGAGAGAAATAAAAGATAACCCAATTTGAAAGGAGTAAATAAAACTATCGTTATTTGTAGATGACATGATATTATACATAGAATACCCCAAAGACACCACCCCAAAACTACTAGGTCTAATAAATGAATTAGGCAAAGCAGCAGAATACAGAATCAAATACTCAGAAATTAATGGCATTTTATATACCAATAGTGAGCTATATCATAAAGAAAAACTGGGAAAACAAATTTACTATTTCAGCAAAAATATAATAATAAACTATCAAGGAATACATTTTACCAAAGAGGTAAAATACTTATACTCGGAAAACTGTAGGACACTGAAGATTGAAACTGGGGAGGATACAAATAAATGGAAACTTATATCTTGTTCATGGATTGGAATAATTAACATAATTAAAATGTCCATACGACCCAAAGCAATCTATAGACTCAGTGCAAATCTTATTAAAACACCAATGGCATATTTCACAGGTCTAGAACAAATGTTCCAAAAATTTTCATGGAACTAAAAGACCCTGAATAGCCTCAGCAATCTTGAAAAAGAACAAAGTTGGAGGTATCACAATATCTGATAACTATATAACAAAGCCATTGTAATCAAACAGCCTGTTCCATTGATCTGTATGCCTGGCATAAGAGTAGTCATATAGGTCAATGGAACAGAACAGAAAGCTCAGAAATAAACCCACGACTTTATGGTCAATTGATGTTTCACAAAGGATGCAAGATCATGCAATGGAGTAAAGACACTTTCTTCAATAAATGATGTTGGGAAAACTGGACTGATATGTGCAAAAAAATTGAAACTAGACCACTAACTTACACCATACACAAGAATAAACTCAAAATGAATAAAAGACTTAAATGTAAATTGTGAAACACAAAAATTCTAGAAGAAAACATAAGCAATAAAATATCAGATATCTCACATGATGATATTTTTGCTGATATATTCCCTAGAGTAAGATATATGAAGGAGAGAATAAACAAATGGGACTACATCAAATTAAAAAGCTTCTGCCAAGCTAAAGAAACTGTCAGCAGGATGAAAAGGGAACACACTCTATGGAATAACATTTTTGTCAATGATATTTCTGTAAGTATTTAATATCCAAAATATACAAAAAAATGAATACAACTGAATACCAGGAAGACAAATAATCCAATTAAAAAATAGGCAGCCCTGGCTGGGGTGGCTCAGTGGATTGAGGACTGGCCTGCAAAAATCAAAAGGTTGCCAGTTCGATTGCCCATCAAGGTACGTGACTGGGATGTGGGCCAGGTCCCCAGCTGGGATGTGAGAGACAACCAATCAACGTATCTCTCACACATAGATGTTTCTCACCCTCTCTTTTTTCCTTCCTTCCCCTCTCTCTAAAAATAAATAAATAAAGACTTTTTTTAAATGGGCAAAGAATATGAATGGACACTTCTACAAAGAGGACATATTAGAAAGCCCATAGACGTGAAAAAATGCTCAACATCACTTATCATCAGAGAGATGCAAATTAAAACCACATTGAGCTCTCACCTTACAGCTGTCAGATTGGCTTCCATCAATAAATCAACAAAAAACAAGTGCTGGTGAGGAATACACAAGGGAACTCTAACGCACTGTTGGTGGAAATGCAGACTGGTGCAATCATCGTGGAAAACAGTATGGAGTATCCTTAAAAAACTTCCTTTTGACCCAGTGAGTCTACTTCTCAGAATATATCTGAAGAATCCTGAAACACCAACACACAAAAAAATACGCAGCACTATATTCATATCATCATTGTTTACAATAGCTGAGATCTTAAAATAGCCTAAGTGCCCATCAGTAGATGAGTGGATAAAAAAAAGCTGTGGTACATTTACACATTGGAATACTATGCCACAATAAAGAAGACAGAACTCTTACCTTTTGCAACAACATAGATGGAACTGGAGAATATGCTAAGTGAAATAAGCCAGTCAGTAAAAGACAAATACCATATGATCTTGCTTCTATGTGGAATTTAATGAAGAAAATAAACTAATGAACAAAATAGAAATAGAAGTACAGATACATAGAAGAGACTGGTAATTGTTGCAGGGGAGGGAGGGAACTGGATGAAAGAAGGTGAAGGAGTTCATCAAACAGCATAATTGTACCACCCGTTGAGGCAGACAATGATATGGGGATTGCCAAGGGAGGGGGGGAGGAGCTGGGTGGCTATGGGCAAAGGGAGAAAACTTGGGGACATTGTGACAGCATAAACAATAAAATACAATAAAAATAAAAATATATTTTGCCCACAGTCTTCTAGCCTTAGCTAGAAATATCTTTATATTTTATTTTCTTCTTTACATATGTGGTATTTACTTGCATTTATTCGAGTGTTTCTGTAACACTCCCCTTAATAGTTTGTAGATTTCTCTATGTTCTTATGCATAGCCCTTATTATTTTACCCTTTTATCTTTTTATTATTTAACTAGTATACAGTAACCATTCTATTGTTTTTTATAGTGATATGAGAAAGGTATTAATTTTCATATTTTTCTTATATCCACATACTTATGGATTAAACATTCTATTAGATTTCATATGGGTGGCCTTTTTCAGCCCTGTAATTATGCAATTATAAAACTAATGCATCTTTTGTTTTTTCAGACATTCATTAAGTTTTCACATATATTTGTATTGATCCAGCAGTCCAAACCAATATTAAATAAAATAAAGCTTATTAAAGGAATTTTCATTTTTTGTCAGACTCTAAATAGTTTGTCTAACAATTTCAATATGTTCTTTTACTTGGTATAGGTAAAATTTGTGCATAGATCTTCTTATCAAAATCCATGTAAAGGAAATCTTTACCCTCATTAAGCTATTCACTGGTATATTCAATTAATAGTTTTGCCTGTATAGAAATATTTTTATATTCATAGGATAAACTTAATTTTGTTGTTTAATTCCAGCCACTAATAATGTACTTAAGATTTTAATTTAATACTCATTAGTGAAATTGGCCTGGGTTAATGTTTTAAAGCTCTTTTACATTAAATATTAGTTTTACTTTTATTTCACAAAATAAACAGCAAGCATGTGTCTTGACCAGGAATTTAGCCTGTGACCCTTCACCTTACAGCGCAGCGAACAAACCACTGAGCCATGCTGGGCAAGGCACGAAGCATTTTATTACCAAGAAGAAAAGGAAAATAAAGCATTTAACCTAATTTAACCATAAATTACACAAAAATTTAAGAGAGAGCTATAAAAAACATATGTTAAGAAAAGGTAAATTCTGAAAAGATATTTAGTAACCTGGTAAACACACTCAATTGGGGGTAAAAAACAAACCTAACCATTTATAAAAGAGAAAGAGAGAAAATTTCATTTGTCTAATAAAATTATGAAATGACTGCATATGTTTATAAAAATGGACAATACTGTTCTGAGTTATAAAAAAATTAGAAATGACTGCATAAGTTGTAAAAACATAAACTGTCCTAATGAAATGGATCCTGATAGGTTCATTTATTGATATATTCATTTAAAATATAAAGCAATACAACTTTTCTTAATACAACTGTTACACAGATTGCTCTGAAAGTTGAGAAATAAATGGAGACTTTAAAGTTATTTTGTGAGTCCTGGCTGGTGTAGCTCAGTGGATTGAGTGTGGGGTGGGAACCAAAGGGTTGCCAGTTTGATTCCCAGTCGGGGCACATGCCTGGGTTGTGGGCCAGGTCCCCAGTGAGGGCCATGTGAGAGGCAACTGATTGATGTTTCCCTCTCTTTCTCCCTTTCTTCCTTTATCTCTAAAATAAATAAATAAAATCTTTAGTAAAAATAGTAAATACTTCACAACATTATTGACATTTGAGAGTTGCCCATAATAGTTTTTTGTTTGTTTGTTTTATTTTTGTTTTTTAGTATACTAAAGTCTCCTTAAACCCCTCTTTATTTTTTTGGAGGGTGACACTGGTTGACGAAATCACACAGAATTCAGGCATACAATGTATTGTGTGTTCAGCACCCCAAGTCAATCTCTGTCCATCCCCATTTATCCCCCTTTTGCCCTCTTCTACTTCCCCCCACTACCCTTCTCCCCAGACCTCACCATGGACACTGTTGTCCATGTCCCTGAGCTTTTTTCTCTGTTTTTCTTTTTTACTTAACCCTCCATTCCACCACCACCCAGCCTCCTAACCTCTCCCCTGACAGCTGACAGCCTGATTTCTATCTTTGAGTCTGTCTTTATTTTGCCTGGTAGTTTATTTTGTTCACTGTTCTTTAAAATAAGATGTTACTGCATATCTTGATTTCCTCCTTCACCCAATTCTTAATTGGCAAAGAGATTAAAAATATAAAAGAAGACAATGTTTAAAAGTATATCTCAAGCCCTAGCTGGTGTGGCTCTCTTGGTTGGAACATGGTCCCATACACCAAAAGATTAAGGGTTCAATTAATCAGGGCACATACCTAGGTTACAGGTTCAATCCCCAGTTGGAACATACATCTGAGACATCCAATTGATATTTCTCAGTTTCTCTCTCTCTCTAACTTCTTCACTCTCTAACAATAAAAAAATTAAATAAAAATAAATTGTATCTGAAAAGCTTGTCACTGTAATCTGAAATTGTGATCTGTCAGCACAGACCACATTTATACATCTATACAGCTAAATATGGTGATTTGGAAATGAATAAAGATTTTCATCTTGGCCGTTTAAGTAATCTTTTATTCTGTTGCATTATGATCCAGCGATTCCACTGCTAGGAATTTATCCAAAGAAAGGCAAAACGCTAATTCAGAAGAACATAAGCACCCCTATGTCCATTGCAGCGGTATTTACAATTGCCCAGATATGGAAGTAGCCCAAGTGTCCATCAGTAGATGAGTGACTAAAACGTCTGTGGGACTTTTACACGATGGAGTACTACTCGGATGTAAAAATGAAGAAAATCTTACCTTTTGAGACAGCATGGGTGGACCTGGAGTATATTATGCTAAGTGAAATAAGCCAGTCAGAGAAAGACAAATATCATATGATTTCACTTATATATGGACTCTAATGAACAAACTGAACTTGCCAGCAAAATAGAGATGGACTCAGAGACAGAGAACAGGCTGACAGCTCTGTGGGTTGGTTAGGGGGTGCAGGAATCAAACAAAAAAGAAAAAAGGACTTATGGACACACCCAACAGTGTGGTGACTATGGGCAGTGAAGGGGGTATTAGGGTATAAATGGTAAAGGAAAAAATATAAGGGAATTTATTACTAATAAAAATGTAAAATAAAGAAAATTTAAAAATCAATAAAAAGCAAAATTTTATTATACCACATCTCTACATCTCAAATTGTCTTACTGTAAATATCCATTAATTATTTTGATCAGAGATGTTGAAATAAAGAACTAACTGAAAATAACAAGAGAGGAGGGGGGAGGAGATAATGGGAGAAATAGGAGAAGGTCCATCAAGGAACGTGTATAAAGGACACATGGACAAAGCCGGAAGGGGGGAGGTTTGAGGGTGGGAGGTGGGGGTGGGTGTGGGGTGAAAACAGAGACAACTATACTTGAACAACAATAAAAAAATTAAAAAACAGAATATTTATATTCAAACTGTTTAATCCAAATTTTGCATATTTATTGAGTAATTCTAGCAAATTGTGATTAAGTGGGAGAGAAAATAAATTACATCAGTAAAATTTTTTCACAAGGTTTTTACATCAGATTAAGTTCTTACATAGTTTAAGCACATGTTTTAATGTTATCCCCATTAATCTGACCTGTTGTGGAACAGTAAGTCTAACATAGGGGCCTTATTAAAAGGTCATGAATATTTAGATGAAGAGAAAAGGCTTTCATTAATAACTGTTTGTAAGCAGCAAAACTTCAATTATCTAAATTCTCAGGAATAGAAACATTCTTTCTGCTTTCTCATTATTTTTTCTTTTTTAAATGTTTTATTGTTTGTGCTACATACCATTATTTTTAATATGACTCCTTATTAATGGTCTTTCTCATACAAAGAGATAAATGCAAACGCTAACAATAACATGACATGGGTCTATTTGGATATTAAATTGTTAATTGTGTGTTTGTCTGACATCACAAATGAGGTTGAATTGAGCTTGAGAATGAAATATTCAACCTAAGTCTCATTTTGTCTTCATAAAGTCTCAGTTTTGGTTTAAAATAAAGTACAGACAAGACTCTTCATAGATGCATTTTCAATTTTTCTCTTCTTCTTTAACATTTTATCTAAATAATTCTTATCATATGTTTAATCTCAGAGGTCACAAAAAGTGTTACTGACTCATTTGGAAGATATTGTCACTACTTCCCTTACTATGAAAGATTCACTTTTCAGTGTCACATTGAAAAACAATACCTGTCCAGCAATACATTTTATAAAATTGCTTCTTTGAGGGTCTTGTTCTAAACACAAGCGTTAGTTCAATCTTTGCAGTTTATTTCTAAACTATATTATATTTCATTTTCTCCAGTTACTCTACCAATTTTAGTCTTATTTTTTTGTTTACTCATTGCAAACAAAAACCTAAATGGTTTTACTTCTAAATTAGCACTGACTTCTTTTAAACAATTTAGTATTTTGTAATAAAATATACAAACATAAATGTTCCCTTAATTTCAATCTCTTCATTGTCTTAAAACTGTATTATAAAGGAGAAATACATAGAGCTGTTTTGACTGACATTCCTATTTCCATTTATTCACGATTAATGACACTTCCAGGCTGACTGACTGACATTGTCACAAGCTGGTGTACAGGCAGACGTGAGGTCCTCTGCCTTCCAGCTGTGGTCCTCACCAACACCCTTGCTGTTCACGGGGCAATAAATGTACCCTAGCAACCAAGCAATGGAAGGACCTATTACTTTGAAAGATAGTTTAGTTTGAAAACATTGCAAACTTAATAGTTTTTTCATAGATGAATCCTCACATTTGCATGGGAATAGGCTATTCCTAAAAGCTAAACAAGGGTGGGAAAGTGAATTCCAGACATGTAAAGCAATGGACCCAGAAATTACTGATTACTAACTTTTGTGATCACTAATGCCCCTATCTATCCAAACATTGATATGTACTTTTGATATGGAAGCAGAAAAACTAAGGTAATTGATAAATATGCAAACTGAATCTGAAGTAATAAAATTTATGTGGCTTTTGAAACTCAAAATTACAGAGTATCTCCAAAATAATTTTATATACAGGTTATTTCTAGACATAAAATGAGTTCAGGAAAGTTTTTAGGTACTAGGTAAATACCTGGTCTCATGGATATGAAAACATATTAAGCGTGCCAGTTTTTTGTGCCTTCTGGAGTCCTAACACTCAGCTCAGTGTCTAGCACATAGTAGCTGCTTCGATATCTCTTTTTTAAATTTATTTTTCTTTTTTTTAAATTTTATACCCATCATCCTACCCCTTTTCCTTTGGCAACCATCAGTTTGTTGTCGATATTTATCGGCCCATTTCTGTTTTGTTTTATTTATTCATTTGTGTTGTTTTGTTTTTAAGTTTCACAAATAAGTGAAAAATGTATAGTATTTGTCTTTCTCTTTCTAACTTAGTTTACTTAGTGTAATACCCTCTAGATTAATTTGTGTTGTCTCAAATGGAAAGATTTAATTTATTTTTATTGCTGAATAATATATATATTATTAATAATATATATATACACATATATGTAAATCACATCTATTGATGGATATCTAGGTTGTTTCCATATCTTGGCTTACTAATAAAGCTGCAATTAACATATTTTTTGAATTAATATTTTGTTTCTTTAATTACCCAGAAGTAGAATTACTGGATTGTATGGCAACTCTGTTTATAATTTTTTGAGGAAACTCTATACTGCTTTCCACAGTAGCTGCACCATTCTGAATTCCCACTAAAAGTGCAGAAGGGTTTCCTTTTCTCCACATCCTTGCCAACACTTGTTGTTTGTTGCTTCATTCATGATAGCCATTCTGACAGGTGTGAGGTGATATCTCATTGTGGTTTTGATTTGCATTTCCCTGATTAATGACATTGAACACCTTTTCATATTGGCAATCTGTGTGTTCTTTTTGGAGAAATGTTTATTCAGTTTCTCTGCCCATTTTTAAATTGGATTTTTTTTTTTTTTGCAGGGCAGTGTAATTTGTCTTGAGTTCCTTATTTATTTTGGATATTAACCCCTTGTCAAATATATTATTTGAGAATATCTTCTCTCTTTTAGTAGTTTGTATTTAATTTTGTTGATGGTTTTCTTAGCTGTGCAAAAACTTTTTAGTTAGATATAGTCTTATTATTTAGTTTTCTTTTATTCCTCTTGTCTAAGGAATTGTATTCCAAAAGGATATTGCTAAGAGCAATATCAAAGAGCTTACTGCCTATTTTTTCTTCTAGGAGTTTTATGATTTCAACTCTTACATGCAAGTCTGTAATTGATTTTAAGTTTATTTTTGTAAATATTTGGTGTAAAAAAGTGATCGCTTGTCATTTTTTGCTTGTACCAGTCTAGTTTTCCTAACACGGCTTATTGAATAGAATGTCTTTACCCTATTGTATATCCTTGACTAATTTGTCATAGATTAATTGATCATCAAAGCAAAGATTTGTTTCTGGACTCTATTGTATACCATTGATCTGCACATTTGTTTTTATGCCATTATCATACCTTTTTTATTATCATAGCTTTGTAGTATAGTTTGAAATCAGGGAGTGTCACACCTCCCACTTTGTTCTTTCTCAAGATCTCATTGGCTATTTGGGGTCTTTTTTGGTTCCATATAAATTTTAAGATTCACCATGTTAGTTCTGAGAAAAATGCCATTAGTATTTCCATAGAGGTTACATCAAATTTGTACATAGCTTTGGGTAGTAAGAACATTTTAGCAATATTTAACCTTCCAATCCATAAGCATGGTATATACCCTTTCATTTATTTGTGTCTCCTTCAGTTTCTTTCTTCAATGTCTCATAGTGTTCAGAGTACAGGTCTTTTATGTCCTTAGCTAAATGTGTTCCTATGTAGTTTATACTTTTTGATGCAAAAAATGGTATTTGCATAAAATTGTTAATAGTATTATGTGGGGATTCTTTCCACATGCGTGAAAACACGCAGTCCTGAGAATTTACGTTTTGAGCACAGCTCCGTGTGATTCCCGTGTAGACAAGTGTGGATCATGTCTGTGGAATGGGAACTCTCTAATAGGAATTTGGAAAAGATACATCTTAAAAAATTTTGGCTTGCTGTGCCCTGCATATTACATTAACCTGGTCCTGCCTGCCACCGGACCTGAATTTACATCCTAATGCCCTGCTAATGAGTAATCTTACCCCTGTTCTGCTTAATCCCATGAATAATCAATCCAATGTAAATATGTCCTAATGCCCCTAATAAAAACACCGGCTAAGCAAGCCATGAGGCCTTTTCCTGAGATGGGAGGAATTGGCCACATGGCCCCGGTCTCTCTTTCCTCGCATGTCTCAGTATGAGATTCATACACGCATCGGGTCGCGGTCACCCACGGGTATCGGCAGGTATGTAACCCCCACGACAGTATTATTTTCTTAATTTCTCCTTCTGATTCTTCATTTTAGAGATACAACAGATTTCTATATATTGATTCACTATCCTATGGCTATTATGAATTGATTTATTAGTTCTAATAGTTTTTTTTTTTTGGTTGAGTACTTATAGTTTTTTATATGTAATATTATGTTATCTACAAATAATGACTTTCATGTCTTCCTTTACAACTTGGATGACCTTTATTTATTTCTCTTATCTGACTACTGTGGCTAAGACTTTCAATACTGTGTTGAATAGAAGTGGTGATAGTTGGCATCTTTGTCTTATTCTTGATTATAGAAAAAAGGCTTTCAGAGTTTTTAGATTGTGACTTTCTGAAGTCATTCACTTTAAAAAATAACAATAGTTCTTAGTTGTCAAAGATACAGCTGCCAGGTATAATGGACAGGCTCCTTGGGCCATTTATTGCCCTTTGGCTTATCTCTGTTCAGTCATACAGAACTGGATTTGAATCTCCACTCAGCCAAACACTGGAGCAAGTCACTTAACAACATGGAGGTTTTATTTCTTTTCTTTTTTTAAATTTACGAAAATTAATTTTATTTTTACTTATTTTTTATTGTTCTTCATTTATAGTTGTCCCACATTTTAGGGTTTTATTTCTTTGCTATAAAAACAGATATTGTATGTAATTGCTAATTTACTATATTGTTATTGGGGCATGGGGAAACTAGAATGTTTATGGTTTCAAAAATATCCATAGTGATGTTTTGTAACTTAATTCACTTTTCCCCCCAATAATAGTGGTAAGTTTCTGGCCCTACTGACCAGCTAGCATCCAGAATTTAGGAAACAAGAAGGCAACTCTCTAGAGACAAAAAGATAGATTTGTCCATTTCTCTACTGACAAGGACTGGCAAAGGGCCTGATTTTGCATTTAAGTTGTAGTTTGGCAAAACAGAGGGTACAGCCAAGGATGCAAGGCTCTAGGGGTGGAAGGAAGCATCAGCAAGTGAGCCTGCAGAAATACTCATGCGCTATGGGGATGGCTTTGACATTGCTGAGGGATTCACTGCCGAGGAGGATGGATTGGAAGTAGGGTACAGGTGAGATAGGTGGGAGGGACCCCTGGCTTCTGGGTTACAAATGTACTTTTGCAGAAACATGATTTTTAATGTTCCGTATGTGTGTAATTACTAAACAATGTCATTTTTGTAAGTTTTTGTTTATAGTGACAAATATTTTTCCTCCATGAACATTTTGCTACATTGTAGTCTAAAAATAGGTATACGACAACATGCTACTTGTAGTTGACTCAGTGATTCAACACATCTATTTATCAAATACTTCAAAATGCTCTGTAAGCTGTCTGGATTGTATATGAGCTAGAGTTTTGTGAGGCTTCTAATGTCTTCTCTGTCTGAGAAGAAATATATTTCTACTTATATTGTCCCGCAGTGAATGAGAGACTGCACCAGAAAAGAACACAAAATGGGTGAACAGGTTAAGTAGAACTCAGAATGACTGCTGAAAGCAAAAAATCACTCTAGCCCTGGCAGGGTTGCTCAGTTGTGTAGAGCATCATTCCACTACAACAAGGTTGCCAGTTCAATTCCCAGTCAGAGCATATACAAGAATCAACCAGTGAATGCATAAATAAGTGGAAGAACAAATAGATGTTTTTCTCTCTCCCTACCTTTCTCTCTATATGTAAAATCAATGCATAAAAATTAAAGAATAAAGTATCTTTCCTTTAAAAAATCAGTTTAGAAATACCCTTCAAATGTCAGTAAACAATAAAGAGACAAAATTTAAAGCTGTGCTCCTGGCTGCCCAGTTGTAGGTCACATTTTATATCTTGTGCTGTAGTTTGGGACATGAGTGGGAGTAATATGTATAATGTGGGGATATCCTCCATGTAAAAGAAAAGCCCTTTGCCTTGGAATGTTTTTGTCTTTCCCCTTCCTACACACTGGAGCACAGAATTGACCATGACCTACCCTTTAATCATGGACATAAGAGCAACACCTTACAGAAAGAACATTTGGAACAAAATTAGGTCCATTCATCAACCCAGATAGTATATCCAAGGATTGTTATGTATAAAAGAAATAAACTTTTATGTTTTTCTTAAATCACTGTATTTGGGGCCCAATTTACTAGAACAGCTAAAAGTAACCTCATTTAATGCATACTGTTTCTAGGTGCCTACAGGATTCAAAAACAACCATAAATTCTTCTGATGTGACTAAATTCTCATCCAGTTTGCCTTCTCTTTCTCTGTTGTAACAATTCTCATCAATAGTGCTGCCAAAGTTGAGTTCTTTTTCAAGTGCATGCGAAAAATGAAACTAGGAAAAGCATGTGAATTCTACTCACATTTCTAAGCCAATACATTTAAAAGATTAAATGGAAATATCCCATCTACTGTTATCACACTCTGCTGTCTTCACAAATGTGAACTGAGAATAAGAGATGGCAGCTTTTCAATGTATTGCCTAGATTCCTCTGGCTTCTAGTGCTCCTGTCATTTCTATTTCCTACCATACTCCTCTGATAAAGCATGAAATAGTATTCTGAAATGCCACTCACATTCAATATGGAATATGCTGCCCTCTACAATTAGTATATTTTTCTGATAAATCAAGTATTAAGAATACAATAATTTATAGGTCCAGTAAATATATAAACAGCTGCCTGGATATAAGAAGAATATGTAGGAAACTGGCTTTGTAGACTAATAAATGCCAAAGTAGCACACAGTTAAGATAATTATGTATGAAGGTTTCTAGTTATAAATTTCTGTTGCATTTTCTGAGTTAAATCACTTATATGTCTGTGTAAATTCTAAGCAGAAAATAGGCTAAGAGCATTAAAACTTTAGTTAACTCGATTTCCTCAAGTCTATATAATTTTAAACTTATTTAGGACAATAGCCCATTTGTTTTATAAATCACAATGTTCATTGAAATATCTTTCAAGCTGAAAGCACTAAATCACTTTATATTACTGAGCCCTGGGAGAATGCAGCATTATAGCGTGGCTAGCAGAACATGTATCAGTGTGATATTGATCGAACCAGGAAAAAGAAAATCTGTGCGAAGAGCCTCCAAACTGGAAGGGGTGTTATCTGCAGACTGCAGTGTGTGTTCAAATCACATATTACTTGAGCTGAGGTCATATTTATATTTTTTAGGCTTTATATAATTTTAGTGACCATTGTGATCATTTCTTTATTCTGCAATATTAAGAAAGTCGTTAGTTGAGGAATGTCTGTATGTAATTATTTAATATCATGAATATCTTATTTTTATTCAAGGAATTTGTCAAAGAAAATGTAGGTGAAATACACTCACTTCTGAAATGAAGTTCATCTATAGTACCAAACTTGTTTCATGGAAACCCACTGACTCCTTTAATGATTCACAGTATCACTACTAAGAGTAAAGGCATAGCTATTAGCAGCAAAAGCATATTGTGTGTATGACTGAAGTAGAGTGTTCCGAAAGACTCCTAAGAAGTAAAAGAAGAAAAGAAAGAAAAGAAATAGCTCTGAGGCAGGAGTCTTGACTGGATTATGCTGAGACTGGTAAACTGAATGACTTTGTCATCACATTTCCCGAGACCCAGGAAGAAGCTATATCATGTAATTAGCATGAGGTCCAGAAGGAGTCCTATGGAAGAGAATAAGATTTTTAGATACAGTTGGCATGTAAGCTGTTTCATCGTGGCTGATTGCCATTCACTGATTGACAGAGGGTCCTAGAGAGGGTGCAAAAGAAGTCATTGCAATAAAGGAAATTGCATGCTAAAGTGGAAAAAACTGTGGTGATATTTCACAATACATACATTTATCAAATTATCACATTGTACACCTTAAACTTATATAATATTATACTAAATTGTATCTCAACAAAGCTGGAAAATCTGTAAGAAAGGAGACATCTGTCATGCTGAGGACTAGAGAAATAAGTTTCAAGCTTTCTCCATCCAAAGCTTCTGCACGGCTAAAGAAAATCAGCAAAATGAAAAGGGAACCAAACATATGGGAAAATAAATTTGCCTATGATACCTTGGGCAAGGATTTGATCTCTAAAATATATAAAAACTCACATGACTCTATACCAGGAAGACAAACAATCCAATTAAAAAAAATGGGCAAAGGACCTGAACAGACACTTCTCCAAGGAGGACATACAGAAGGCCCAGAGACATATGAAAACATACTCAGCAACACTAGCCATCAGAGAGATGCAAATTAAAACCACAATGAGATACCACTTCACACCAGTCAGAACGGCCATCATAACCAAATCAACATACAAGTGATGGAGGTTGTGGAGAAAAGGGAGTCCTAGTGCAAGGTTGGTGGGAATGCAGATTGGTGCAGCCACTGTGGAAAACAGCATGTAAATTCCTCCAAAAACTAAAAATGGAACTGCCTTTTGACATGGCAATTCCACTGCTGGGATTATACCCTAAGAATCCTGACACACCAATTCAAAAGAACATATGCACCCCAATGTTCAGAGGAGTGCAATTTATAATAGCCAAGTACTGGAAGCAGCCTAAGTGACCGTCAGTTAATGAGTGCATCACAAAACATGGTACATTTACACAATAGAATACTACACAGCAGGAAGAAAGAAGGAGCTCTTACCTTTTGAGACAGCATGGATGGAACTGGAGTGCATTATGCTAAATGAAATAAGCCAGGCAGTAAAACAGATACCATATGATCTCACCTATAAGTGGAAACTAATCAACAAAACAAACAAGCAAGCAAAATATAACTGGAAACATTGAAATAAAGAACAAACTGACAGTAACTAGGGAGAGGGATATAACAGTGCAAAGAAGGGAAGGGGTCTAGTCAAGGAACATGTATAAAGGATCCATGGACAAAGACAATGGGAGAGATAAGGATTGAATATGGGAGATGGGGGTGGGTAGGGCAGGGGAGAGTAATGGGGGGTATATGAGGACAACTGTAATTGAACAACAACTTAAAAAAAAAGAATGTTTAAGCTACCTTGAAGGAAAAGGTAGAATAACTACCAGTAGGAACATAAGCAAGTCATATGCCAGACTCAGCCTTAGAGCTAAGGACAGGTCTAAGGGGAGGTGTGAATGTGCGGAAACGAGCTCTCTGCTCCTGGTGTAGATGTAGGTACTCGGTCAATTCTCTCAAGTACTTACTTAAGGTATGAAGCCAATCAATAAACTAAAATCATTATTGGAGGTACACTGCAAATGGTGCTCCTTGTACCTGTCAACTCTATGAAAGCTTGTATTTGGAATTGTTTTCTCTTTCTTGTTTGCAGATGGTGTTTTATAAGGTTAGAAATTCTTTTTGGTGACCTCAGTTCCCTTGACTTCTGAAATCAATCATGCTGCCTGCCATGTTCCTGCCAAGTGATGACTAGTCACTGTCTTCCCATATAGTTATCCTCTTTCCAAATTGCTCCAAACACCCCCACACAAATCCTGGTACAATGTGTAAACTGTGCATTGCTATTCAAATATCTCCTTGTCTCTAGTTGTTTCTTTGAACTCAGGTCCTCATTCATGACACTGTGCTATTTTTGCAACGTGCTGGCTTTCACCTCAGACACAAAGAACCAACGAGAAGCCTGAACGCAGCACTTCCTCTTGGGCTGAGAGTGAGGGGGCTTCTTCCTCTCTCATGTCACACTCTTCTTGGCTTGCTCTCAATCCTCTAAGGAACAGATGCAGGAGCATCTTTGTGAAGCAGGCCTGTGATGAGCAGACACCCACGAAGCCACACTGCACCATCCTCACCCACAGCCAGGCCGTGCTAAAACAAATTGAAGCCCCCTCTTGCCTAAATGTGGTGCAGACCATGGACCAAGCTAGAGGAGTGAATCAGGATGCAAACTCTCTGTGGGCCTGGTTCCTATTTAGAGGGTGAGACATCCACAGTCTGGGACGGTGAAAGGTTCATGGAGTAGGCTCCTCTTTCCATCCCTTCTGTCTTTCACGTGATGGTTTGTCAAACACGACTGTATGAGCAGAGCCAAGGAAATGCAGCACAGCTTCTGAGCTGGCACTTGTGCTGCAAACTCAGTCAAAATTTTATTCATATACAATTATCATACCGACAGTATTGTATTAGAACCATAGGAAAATACAGAGAATATCTATTTCTAGAATTAAAGAGCTCAAACCATTTATTGAGAGCTGCCCTTAGTTAATAAGGTTGGTCAGAATCGATGGGTGATTTTTTTTTTACTGTTTTCATTAACCTCCACAATGGTAAGTAAGGACCTAAGATCTCTTCTACAACAACTAGCTACTGCTAGGTGTATGTTATGATAGGAATAAATATTGGCATGAACTCTTCTGTGCTTTAGTAAAATGAGTTATTTGTTCTAATTCTGCTCTTCCTTGTGGTGGTATAGTACATGTACAACTTTGCCACGACTTTCTTGTGGCTGGAGTACTTTCATACCTTTTGACTTGGGCTTCTGATATGTAACTTACTTTGCTCAATTGGATGTATGCAGAAAATTGAAAGCAGAGGCTTAAAAAAATGGCCATGTGAGGTTGAGATTACTTTCTTAGTTTTGCCGTCAATATGAGGAGAACATTGCTGCCTCTTCAGCAATATAAGGTCCCAAAATAAGACCCACGGAGTGTAAGTTCAGTAGGTATTCAAATAGCCTGCAGTTCTATGTTCAAGGAAAACGTTATCTTGCAGGTCACTGAAATATCAATCTTGTTTGTTCTATATTATTATGGCAATAGTTGATTGGTACACACAAATACCAATATGTACTAGCATACAAGCATGAAGAATAATATACAACCAATATTTTCAGGCATTCCATCAAGGCTGTTGAGGTTATGAAAATGTTCTTAATGCAGGATTCTGCTAACTTAGTTGGAATGCAGAGACAGAACCTTAACTTAGAAGTCTACCCATGTGTCAGGTACACACCATTAAAGTCATACATTTATCTTATTTGTGTGCAATTGGCCTAAGTATATGGAGTTATATTCTACTCTCTCTAGACTGAAATATTTTGAACTAAATTATAGACAATATAAAGTTATCTAATTATAGCTAGCTAGCTAGCTATCTATCTATCTATCTATCTATCTATCTATCTATCTATCTATCTCCATCTAATCTATCCAGCAGCCTTTGCTTTATGAAGTAGTGTAGAACTGTAAAACAACTATGCAAGCTGAAATGGTGGAAACTGATCTTAATGAATGAGAAAAACATTACTGCCCTGTGTCCTTTTATTTTTTGTCAAGACACTCAGTATTAGATATAACTGTATAGGGGAATGAAAAATATGTAAGACATTTATTTAGTATATTTTTAATTAAAACAATACAATTTTAAGGGTTTTGTTTTTTAAGTCTTATGAGAGGTAGTTGAATTGGGCTTGCTTTCTTCTAGTCATATAGCTTACAATAAGAAACGACTACTTTTGTATGCCTTGGCAAATGTTCATGCTACTTCTAAGTTTGGATGAGCTTCCAACATTCTATCCTTTGAGTTTTCAATGGTGTGAAATATCCCCAATAGATCTCTTGATGCGAAGATTTTTTGCTAGCCTCACTTCCTCTGGAAGGCTTTCATCCTTTTCATCACCGCCACTCCCCATATGCATGTCAATAACAGCCTTCTGTGAGTTCCTCCAGCGGTGTGACATAGAGCCTCTTGAATGTCAGAAGCCTCACCATCCCCAAGGTCAGCTATGGCTCCTAAAACTTTATTTACATTAAATTTCAATTCCACTTCCGGCTTTATTTTCTTTGTTGACCTTTCATCTTTATTGACCAATTCCCTTTTCTGATTTCCCATTAAAATACCATATGGATTTATCACTGCAAGACAAGGAGGCAACACAGCTATAAACAATTTGCTGTCTTTTCGTGACCTGACATGTATACACTAACCAGTCACTGACAGACTGAGAAAAAAGTGACAGGACTCACCATTGATCAGGATGTGCATGTTATTCACATTGCTATTTCTGCCCTGAAGAGTCAGCAGGGATATTTGTAGTTTGTGCAGATACTCACAGTGCAAAGGTAGGTTTACGGTTGTATGTGAAGCAGAGTTTGTGATTATATTATTATTTATTAACTATTATATTATTTTCCATACCCAAAACTGTAAACCTAGTTTTGCCCTACCCTGTGTTGGGGTAACTGAAATTTGAACTTGTTGATGGTGGACTGGTGTTATTTAACTAAACCATGGTAACTGAAACTAGTGCCTCTCTGAGCTATGTACTTGAGAACTGGACATGTGTGTATGTGTGCATATGAGCTTAAACCACGGATGTCTAAGGCTTCTTTGTTTCTGTAACATAATAGGGGTGTCATCTAGGGTGTCTACTTTGCAGGTGCTGTGTGTAATCCCTTGAATCTGCTGTTAACCCTTCAAAAAATCTATGACCCTTGCTTACCAAATTGAAGATCCTGAAAGTTTTAGCACTCTTATCTCTCTGAGTCCCTAAAGACAGAGGAGCATTTTCTCTCCTCATGCCTTTCCCTTCCTGCTGTGTCTCTCATCCCTCTGCCCCAGATGCTTCACTAGGTGTCTCTTTTGGTTGTTGTCAAATGGTTGTCTGCTTATCTTGGGAGGTGATGAGCTGCTTTTGCTTCCTTACTTCCTTGAGGTATCTGTTCTCTCCTTGCCGATGTCCAGACCCCTACAGCTCTTATCATTGTTGCCTGAATGTTTGAATGCTGTTTAATCTGGTTTTACATGTCTCGTGAAAGATTAAGAATGCTCCCTGGGAAAAAAATAGATGTTCCTAAATTACATGGGTAATAAAATGTAGATTCTTGATGTTGAATCAGCATTTAAATACAAAAAATATTCATTAAAAATAAGTCCTCTGCCCTGGCTGGTGTAGCTCAGTGGATTGAGCATGGGCTGCGAACCAAAGGGTTGCTGGTTCGATTCCCAGTCAGGGCACATGCCTGGGTTGCAGGCCAGGTCCCCAGTGGGGACCACCACACATTGATGTTTCTCTCCCTGTCTTTCTCCATCCCTTTCCTTCTGTCTAAAAATAAATAAATAAACTCTTTTAAAAAAGTAAATCCTCTTGTGATGAAGGAAAATTGCATTTCAAAATAGGCACATGGTTCCAAAGTTTTTCTTTGTCAAACAAAATTAAAGGCAGTTAGCCAATTAAGGAAGAAAGAACCTGAATATGTATTGTCTTGGCATTATTCACTCAGGACAGTTTCTGCTTATCCTGGTCAGCATCTTTTCTACATTTGTTATTGACAGTCAGGCAAAAGCCACTGACCAGCTCCTAAATACCACAGTTTTAAAATGCCAGTCAAAAATGCATTTGTTACTTCATTTGTTCAAGGACACTTTATAATACAAAAGGGCAAAGTTCAATACTCTCCCAGGAAATATGTGGTAAAGAGACTAAACCAATATTTTCTCTTTAAGATAGATAACATTCCTTTTCACAAAGAGGGAGGAGCTGATGTTGCCTTCATACTACCTTTCAGACATTTAATGAGAGCAGCCTTATTCCAGAGGGTAAAAGGCAAATACCAGCTGCCTCCTGATCCAGGGGCAAAGAAAGGCCAAGAGAGCCCTCCTGCTGACAGCTTTTGAGGAATCTGCTATTACAGTAACCTCAAAGGGCAGTCATTTTTGAGCACTTGAAGCCTTATATAAGGCGAAGAGCCTAGTTCTGACTTGTTAGTCACTGGGCTAGAGTTCTCCCTGAAATTCCCCTCTTGCAATAGGAGGTAATCTGTGCAATAGTCAGGATGCCCTGGGAAAGCTGAAACAGAAAGTTTAGGTAGATTTTCAGGGCTAGCTGGCGTGGTCCTTGGGCCTCAGGACCAGTAGAACCAAGGGAGGTAGGAAAGCTAAGACCAGACCCGGGATCAGCACCATGTGAAAGAGCTGGGAAAGAGTTCATAATGTGAAACACAGTATGAGCCTGGGGGACGTTCACCGAAGACACCAGGAGGAGAGCCAGTTTGGAATGAGGAGACATAATTAAATTCTAGAGAAGGCCCATGAAAATTCACAACCTGTTTTCAGTACTTTGTGTTGGGTCAACGTGGCTTCTCCCAAGTTCTAAAAGTATTTGCAAAGGAGGCTGAGCTATTTGAACAAGTGAACCCATAGCAAACAACTTTGGGCCATTTGGGACCTGCTAGTGATTCTGCCTTTTTTTTTTTAAGATAACTGTGAATTCAGTGAAAAATTAACAAGCACTTTTTTAAAGAATTGAACTTAGGGATGGTAAGTAATTAAAATAACAACTTGACATTTTCCAAAAAAACCATGAAATATGCACTTTTAGTGCCAAGCAAGGAAGAGTGGGACTTGAGTAAATAAAGCAGAAGCGAAAGTGTCCGGAGGAGACACTAGTAAGTCCTGCTGGTGATCACTCTGGGTTCTGGGCACTGTCAGGACACCCTGGAAACCAAGCAGGGGAAATCGGAATTGGCTTCAGCTCATTTTCTCACTTGACAAAGGTGCCCCTCCCTAGGCACTTTTCTCACATGCCCCTTCGTTTCAGAAGAAAGCAGGATAAACTGATTTGGTATAGTATGTCTGAGGGATGTAATGTAAGACTGCCATTGGAATATGGTTAAACGTCCTGCCACAGTTTCTGAGATTGTGACAAGTGGTAGTTAATTTTGACATCCCTGCCTTTTATTCTCAGCACTATTTATTCATCTCACTCTCCTGGTTTACATGGTTTCCTTTTCAGTGAAGTGAGAACCATGGTCTTTAACAAATTAAGTCACATTTAATTGAAATACATTTGAAATATAATTATTAAATATATTTAATTAAATAAGTACATTCACTTAATAAGTAATAATACAAACAAAATGTAAAATGAAAATGTATGGCTGTATTGAGCAGCAGGGAAGTTTTTTTTTCTTGAACATACCAAATAAAGTAGGTATCGGATGTCATTTAAAGTCATGGAAAACAAAATATGGGTGAAAAAACCTGGAAGTTTGTGGGAGGAAGTTCTATTTATTTATTGGCTTTATTTGTTATTTGAAGCAAAGTTCACATGAACAAATTAAAGACTCATCTTAAATAGCTGGTATTGAGGACCATCAGAAATTGACTTAATAAAATTAGGTTTTTATGATAAAATCTCATTACTGAGTCGTGATAATATATATTCTTGTCAACAATGTTAAATAAAGTATTTGCAATCTTCTGATTATAGATACTTTGCTTATAAATCTGCCTTTTAAATTATTATTAGGTATTAATTAGTATTTTGCATACCTATTTCAAAAAAAAAGACGTACATTACTTAAGGGTAAATAGTCATGGAAATAAAGAACACTGGTGTTTATTATTTCCCATAAGTTACTTTGATTAACTACAGTATTCAGCCATGAATTTTCTGTAATTAAAAGCCAAGACAAAAATAAAATTGTAGACAGAGCTGAGCATATTAATTTACTTTAAGAGAGTCAATTTTAGGGAGGGACCAGAATTTCTCCTCCTCTAACTGAAAAGGTGTTCTTTGTCCAATTTCTTTATGATCTTAAGTCTTTAAGTGCTTGTTACTAAAACTTTTTTAATCATTTATTTCTCTTCTTCACTTCCCTGGCACTGATAGGGAGTTGTTCAGCATAAAACTTCTTTCAACATCATTAACCTGAAGTTTATTTTATATAGCCTCCTCTACCTACAATTTAAAAGAAATCAATAAGACTTTCAGTCATTATATTGACATTCAGGAAAAAGTTCAAATGTGTCCATATTTGTACATGTATGAGTGTGTACATACTACTAATGACATACTGAATAAATCATTGCACTGAAAACTGGTCAGTGTTTATTGGTGTTGGCTCCATGCTGTTTCCTCCAAATTTCTGTCTCCCATCTTTACTTCTGATTTTCATAGAAATGGCAGTTGAAATGTACCTCAATAATTCAGTTTTTTACTATTTTTAAAAAGATAGCTGGCACCAAGTGTTGTCCATCTCAATAGTTGTAATTTACAGAAGTCTATGTAATCTTTATCAGGAATAATTTTCCCAACTTGAAGCCAATAATAAGTAATGTAACCACAGAAAAAGCCTGACAAAACCTTTCATCTCAAACACATGAAAACATGAAGAGGCATTCATGTTAGGTAATTATTTTCACAGTAGTTTTCATGGGACTTCATAAAAAAATTGGCTTAATAATGAAATATTGACCCTCTTTTCCCAGTTAAAAACTCAATTCATTTGTGTATCCCATAAATCAAACCCTGTAAATCCTTTCACAGTCATTTTTGGAGTAGGCTCCAGATTGTCATCAGCAGCAAAAAGAACACACACCTCCTCCATTCAGAAAACCTGCCCTTTAGCCGATGTTTTATGTTATTTAATTGTTAGCAAGATTTATTATTTTGTAGAGGCTCTTCCAGACACTCATTAGAATTAACAAGATTCTATTATAATTTATAGATTATATGTCACTCTTCCCCTTCAGCTGAAAAAGGGCACACATATTTCAAAATCACTTTGGATCCTGAAATTTAAACATTTTTCCCCAATGACATCTATTTTAATGCACATGATTTAAAACATGAGCTTTAATATTAAAGAAGTTCATTTGAAAAGAAGGCAGTGACTTCTAAGTTTTCATGTGACTCTTGCCCTTGGGGATACTTCTAGGACTTTGGGCTCTTAAGAGGGTACAGAATTCATGAAGTTCTTGTTTTGCTTATTTCTATATGCAGGGGGATGACAGAAAGAGCCATGGACTATTGTTCACAAGACCTGCGTTCTGGTCTCATTTTTATTTCTTATCAGCAGCATAGCTTTTATATGCCATGCCAGTTCTCAAGGTCTAAGCTTTAAATGTTAACTAATAAGGTCCTAATTTAATTTTACTTAATAACACACATCTACTATTATCTAATGTTATAGCTAGGGTGTCTGATGCACAAGCTTGGCCAAAGTCACACAACTATGTAAATAGAGGAGCTGCATATTAGGTCTGTACTCTCTTGCCCCTATTTATGTTATCTTAATCCCTATATTGTGCCATATTTGTTGTTGGATGGAGGCGTAAATGGATCAAAATTACTGAAAGGTTTTTTTTTTTGTTTTTTTTTTACATAAAACCTTTCTTAAGTTATGGGAAAATGTTTCAGAAAACATTCTTTCTGTGTATTTACTAGGGAATTAGCAATTTTGAGGGTTAGGATGCCATTTGCTGTAAGTGAAGTCTATTTTTTTATTGTTTTTCAAGTACAGTTTTCTCCATTTTTACTCCACCACTCCTCCTGTCTCATCCACCCCTGTCTCCCACCCTCAAACTTACTCTTTTTGGCTTTGTCCATGTGTCTATATACATGTTCCTTCATGGCCCTTCCCCCATTATCCCCTATTATCCCTTTCCCACCTCCTCTCTGGTTACTGTCAGTTCTTTATTTCAGTGTCTCTGGTTGTATTTTGCTTGCTTGTTTGTTTTATTGATTAGGTTCTACTTATAGGTGAGATCACATGGTATTTCTCTTTTACCACCTGGCTTATCTGTAAGTGAAGTCTATTAAAGTAGTGTATGAGTTAATGTGTTCTAGGAAGGATGATTATATGGGGAGAGGGGAATGAAAATTGTTTGCATTCAGTATTATTAACTATGTCATTAACTATGAGTTCCTTGAGATTTTAATAGGCTCCTAATTTTTCTATCCCTGTCAATGCAGAGTACAAGTTCTGGTGCAGAGAAGGTGCTTCATAAAGATTTTCTGTGAATCAGTGAATTAAATCTTTATCTCACCCATCCAGTAAATACTGCTTAAGTCTCTGGTACACTGAGTTAGGTGCCAGATCAAGAGTGGTAAGTGAAAGAGACATAAGCTCTGTCCTTATAAAACTTAGAACCAAGTGACGATGAAGTTCTCCAAAGAAAATTTTGATGGTATGTGGTTAAAGACAAAAGAGTGCTAAGCAAATTTGGCAAGACCTCAAAGAAGTGGTCAAAGAGGTTTCCCTCAGTAAGTCATTAATACAATACATGGAGGTGAACTGAAGGGTGTGAAGAAACTTGAGGGCCATGTGTCTCGCATGCCAGGGAGAGCCGCTCATGCAAAGGTCCTGAGGGCAAGTGTCTTGATTTACACGAGAACCTAAAGGATAGCCTGTGGTGGCCAGAACACAGAGAGGAAGAGATTTATGTGTGTTTGTAAACACATTTCCTAACTTTGATCTCAGCCTTGTTTAGAAGAATTATTAAAAAGTTTTTTCAAGTAATTTGATCATGTAGGTTAATTTACAGAACTAGGTTCAAGAATGGTGTTATTATTTGTAATTTGGGTAGATTTGCTTGAGCAGATCTCAGTTTTTCTAATTTTGTCCAACCATTAGCTCTTGAATATGGTGCATTAAAAATAATTTGTATTACCCTGTTTCTAATAATACCACAGTCAGTATTATCAAAATGCATGAAGCTAGAAGGAAAACAAGGAAGTGCCTCAAATAGCATTACTGAGGAGATCGCTAACCAGAGAGAAGTTAACAAGGGGGCTGGATGGACTCGATGCTAAACCTACCTTAATTTTTTACCTTACAACTATATTGTTAAATCACATACCCAACAAATTAAGAGCCTTGAGATAATAGCAGATGAGGACAAAAAACTTCATATTGCCCGTGAAGAATATCTATTTCACTGACAAATTAATCAGAGTATAACAAAGAGGAAAAATTTAACAGCAACACCAGTGATAGTGCTTCACCTCTCTACAGAACGTTGCTACCTTCAGAACACTTTCATAAATGTCATTATACAAAGTAGCACAGTGGAAAGAGACAGGCCCAGAAAGTTGAATGGCATTGTCAGGGTCTCACTCCAAGTTCGTGGCAAAGCAAGTTCTCTGTAAATTCTATCTCAAGGGCTCAGAATTAAGGCTCATCAAACTGAAAGTTTTCACACACTTCTTTTTAAACATTATGTGCTTGGAGTCCTGTAGTTACCATGGGAAACAGGCAGAGCAAATACTGATTGCCCAATTTAGAGGCAAAGAAAGTAAGGCTTAGGAAGGTAAAGTGACTTGCCCAATGTTATGCAGGAGGAATGAAATATTGCATTCTGACTTCTGAAGATTTTTTCTTATTAATAGTTTGAGGATATAAAAACTGTCACCAATTATGTAAGCTGAGAAATTGGTTGACTTAATAATTTGGTCTATTTTACTTTGATATAGGTACTATTTTCATTTATCCAAAGACTAAATTGAAATATTTTCTCCTATGATTTTTCTCTGTGATATAATTAATTGTAATGGAATTTCTAGAGTTGTTTCATTTCTAGAACTCAAATTGGAATCTGCTCATTATTATTATTGTTATTATTTTTACATCAAGGAAAATCCTAGATCTGCTCTATTTCTTTTCCTTGCTCTGCTCTGCCCAGTAACCTTCTTCACAGACCCCTGATCTCCTTTCCTTTTGATTTTACTTCAATTTTAGAAGATTATTACAAGAAAACAATTTGGGAAAGCAGCCTTAATAGTAGTTGGGACCCTTGATTTAGATATAAAATGGAAATAGAAGAGAACACTTAAAATTGAAATGTCACAAGTATGAAATATATATATTTTAAATTCAGCCTTTTTTATCCCTAAATTGCCTTGAGCAAGAATTCTTTTTGTGGAGTATGTGCTCTATGGGGAATGAATAAAATAATGGAAAGTTTGTGAAGCCTTAACCACCCTTCTCAGGATTATTTTTTTTCAATGATGGAAGAAACTTGAATTTTTAGTCTGATAATGGATGAAAAAATAAGGTAGGGGTGAGTGAAAACCATTGCTCTGGGACACGAAGGTCTTTTTCTAAAATTCTAATGTTAAAGTCTATAGAAATATTATCCTCGTGTTCAAAAATTCAGGTGAGTTTGCTTAAAACTGACATCTCCTCAAACAGTTCAGGGTTGTAATTCAATGCTCTTCAAGTGAGTAATCTATGTACTGTTAGCAGGTAACACCTTTTAACTAGTTCATGAAATGGGTCAATTTAATACTAGAGGTGTTTTTTCCATACAATGACAAATAGTTGCATTTACAAAGTTATAATTGCATGTTATATATTACAAAGTCATAATCATATCTTAATTAACAATTCAAAAACAAACATGTTGACTACTCTTAAGGAAGAAGATAGATACGACTAAATTCAACATTTTATTTGTTTCTACCTTATTCATTAATTTATACTTCTGTGATTTTGTTTAGTGGCATTTGCTAAACATCTGTTCCAGGAAAGCTTTTGGGACAAATATTTATGCTAGATATAATGATAGTAATAATACAAGAGAGAAAAAATCATGTGCATTAAGATTTCTACCATATTTCCAAAGAGAAATATATTTAGCTGAGAATTTATGGATAATTTTACAAACTAGAAACTCTGTAAACTTTAGTCATGCAGATATGGTGAGGATACTTTCTCACACATGGACCTTCCAAGTTTGGAAATGGGAATAACTGACTACACATGGTACCCTATGCCAAATTTTTACTTAGATTGGTATATAGTGTATCTGGAGGGAAATTATAGGAGATGGGAAAACTAAGGAGGCACCATATAATGGACCTTGTATATCAAGAAGGGGAATTCAGAAATTTTTATGTATAGTGAGAATTCAGTCCAAAATCTAGGAAAGATCTGTCAGAAAGAAAACTTTCATAGTAATAAGACTGCCTACCAATTATTGCAGTAATAAGATCCAAAGTAAAGCAAATGCATGGTAGGTTTACAATTTATTTAATAGTGGCATGTAAGTGTACAGAAGTTGACAGAACCAATGGTGGTTTAGAAAGTGCTTGTATTTATGTGGCAAAAATATTTATAAATAATAAAGTAGTCTCTACTGAGAATACACTAAATCAAGTTGTGACTCAGGAGGGTTAGGGAAGGAACCAGAGCTGAATAAACAAAGGGCTGAGCTTGGTAGAAAAACAAAACAGAAGTCTGAGCCAGTTAGAATATAGCAGTCAACATTCTTTTTTCAAGAATGTGTAATAAAAATGTGTCCTTGGTTTGTACTAGCTGCTAAGTTGTCTGGAGGAGTCAGTATCAAAGAAAATATGACCTTCTTCACCATGGCCTTGTTCTAGTTACTATTGCCACATAACAAATTACTCTAAAACTGAGCATGAGAAACAACATGTTTTTTATTTTGCTCATGGTTTTGTGGATTCATGAATCAGGGAGGGCCTGAGTGAGCAGCTCTCTCCTGGGATTTCTCCCACAGTTGCGGTCAGCTGTGGTTTGCGCTGCCATTCTCCGAGGGTTTGATCTGGCTGCGCATTCAAGGCAGCCTGCTCAGGCGGCTGGCTGTTGATACTGGCTGTCGTCTGAGAACTCAGCTTGTGCTGTCAACCCAAACACCTACATGGGGCCTTTTCAAACTAAGCAGACGTCTTCTATGGCGTTTGGTTCCCCTGGAGCACACATCCCAGGAGAACCCAAAGTAAGTATATGGCCTTCTCTGAGCAGCCCTGGGAATGCACCCATTATCATTGCCTTCCTACTCTATTGTTGAAAGCATCCACAGCCTACCAGACCCAAGAGGAGGTAGTGTAAAACCCAGATCCTAAGGAGAACATGGTTAAAGATTTTGTGGCCATTTAAAAATATGTGACAGTCTTCATCTTTATCAAACAAAAACTCATTATTTACTGAATGGATTTAGTTTAAATAATTTGAAGTAAAAAGTCAACAATTAATATAATTTACAGTAAAAGTTCTTTTGGAGTACAGATTTTCAATAGTTTTTTTGTGTCTACTGGGAAGTAAAATCAGAGATATACCATATTTTATTGACTCTAAGATGCAATTAATTTTATGGTACAATAATTTGCTTACCACTAAGAGAGAAAACAATCACAATTATTATGAAACTAATACCAGAATGGTAATATATTTAAAACATTATTTTACGATTGATGTAACAGCATTTCTAAGTCTCAGAAATTTACATGTGAATTTTTCTTTTTCATTGTGTTGAGATGTACTTCACATACCATAAAACTGACCCTTTTAAAGTATACAAATCAGCAGTTTTAGGAGATTCATAAGATTGTACAACCTACTAATTCTATGATAAACGTTTTTATCAACTTCACCAAAAAAATACCCATTAGTAGTCATTTCCCATTTCCCTCTCCTTCCAGCCCCTAGTAACCACTAATCTACTTCCTGTCTCTGTGGATTTGCCTGTTCTGGACAATCCATATAAATTGGCTCATATAACATGTAGCCTTTTCTGTATGACTCCTTTCACATATCATCATGTTTCAAAGTTCATTCATGTTATAGATTGCATCTATGTACTCTCGTGGTCTTCAATATTGATATTGCCATTAGGAAATGGTCTTCATTATCTAAGTTCAGAATACAATAATGGATAAGATGATGTTCACATGTCCATATTCAGTAAGTGCTCACAAAATTTATTTGAGTGGAAAGAGAAGAAGGAATTAACCTTTATATCCTTTAAAAGGATAGCTTTATGTCAGATAACAGAGAGCTGGCATTTGATGGTTTAGTTTACTGAGCAGAAAGTCTGTCTTATGCTTCCAAAACATGATTGGAAGGCATAGACAGCAATGGATACCTGCAGGCCTGGGTGAGGAATCTAAGCTGAGCATCGTGGAGAGGTGAGCTCTGCCATGTCCACAGGAGGAGGGTGACCTAGGAGAGATTTGGTAGTAGATGCTTCTTAATGTCCTCAGGCCAGTTATCAAATCAATGTCTGTATTCAATATTTACAATGGGAAAAGGAAGGGAGAAAGAGAGGAAGGGAGGGAGGAGGAAGGAGAAAAGAAGGAATATGATGAACTAAATAGGACCAGAGGCATGGATAAATGGAACAAACTGACAGATTTCAGAGGGGAGAAGGGTGGGGGACGGATTGGAAGAGATTAGCCAAAGAAAATATATGCATATATGCATAATCCATGGACACAGACGACACTGTGGTGAAGTCCCGGGGGTGGGGAAAGGCTGGGTGGAGGGGGATAAAGGGGGTTTGGGGACATCTGTAATAGTGTAAACAATAGAAAAGAAGGAAATAAATGGGGAAAGATGGGAGGAGAAAAGATGGGAAGGAAGAAATGATTTTATCAAATAAAGTCTGTTTTGTTCTGTTATCCTAATTTAAAACAAGCTCTCCTTGGGAGGAAAGGAAACTGAAAAAGTTCTGATAAAAAAGTTTACACTTTGTTTTTTATACTGCTGGCAGGACTCCAGCTGAAAAACCTGGGCATGTCTCTGAGACTGTGTTGTCCTCAGACATCAAGTGAGGGAATCAACAACTTCACAGTCCTGACCCAATGGTAGTGCTTTTCTCTCCTCTTTGGCTGCCCTTCTCCTAGAAAAGTCCTCCCTAATCTGCAAATTCTCAGCACCCTGATCAGGAAATTTTGGTATCTCTCATAAGCTCTCTGCCACTTCAGCATTTCTAATGAGTTCTCAGTGAATACCTGTTGGGGAGCAAATTCTTTACTATACTGTAAGATGTTTTAGGGCAAGAAAAGTGCTATATATCTTTGTATCTGTGGGTCCTAATCATTGCTTGGTCAGGTGTTTGGTTAATATGAATAGAGGTAATTAAATGTAGGTCCTTGGCTCATCAGAAATTTTGTATTTTAGGTTTTATTTTTGGCCTTTTAAAATAAAAAAAGAAGTTAGAAATGGAACAGTAATAAAAAATAAGATAGAGATGTCGCAGGCAAAATAATACACAGAAGCAAAATAAAAAAGGTAGATAACTTGATTAAATAGGAAAAATTTATTTTATCAATCAAAAGTAAGTTAAGAAGAGAAGTGAGTCCAGGGTACACATCCCAAGGGTAGTACAGGAACTACTAGCATGATTTTAGGTTTTCTGTGGATGACCATTTTTAAAATGGCAATGATTGTGTATTAATGCTTTGTAGAAAAAATACCTAACACATAAAGTATATTAATTTATGGTTATGTTCCTTAGTAGTAAGAAAATAAATATAAAGAATTGCTTTAAATTCAGTTTAGGAAAAGATATTATGTTGCTTAGTTATAGATATGGCAAAAATCATAAAGGAAGACAGGCGTAGAACATGGATATATTAGTAACAGTTCTCCAGAGAAACAGAACTAATAATGTGTGTGTGTGTGTGTACAGAGAGATTTATTTTATTTTTTTAAATTATATTTTATTGATTATGCTATTACAATTGTCCTGATTTTTCCCCCTTTGACTCCCCTCCACTCAGCACCCCTGCCTCCCTCAGGCAATCCCCCCACCATTGTTCATGTCCATGAGTCATGCATACAAGTCCTTTGGCGACCCCATTTCCTATCTTATACTTTACATCCCATGGCTATTCTGTAACTACCTATCTGTACTTCTTAATCCCCTCACCTCTTCACCCATTTCCCCACATGCCCTCCCACCCAGCACCATCAAAACACTCTCTGTATCCATGATTTTATCTCTGTTCTTTCTGTTTGCTTCGTTTGTTATTTAGATTCAATTGTTGATAGATTTGTGTTTTTAAAAATTTTTTTTTACTTTATTGTTGTTCAATTACAGTTGTCTGCATACTCTCCCCTCCCCTCCCCCTCCAATCCCACCTCCCTTCCCTGCCTCCCTCCCCACCCACCTTGGTTCTGTCCATGTGTCCTCTATAGTGGTTCCTGAAAACCCTTCTACCCATTGTCCCCTCCCCCTTCCCCTCAGGCTATTATTAGATTGTTCTTAATTTCAATGTCTCTGGTTATGTTTTGCTTGCTTTCTGCTTTTGTTGATTATGATCCAGTTAAAGGTGAGATCATATGGTATTTGTCCCTCACTGCCTGGCTTCCTTCACTTAGCATAATGCTCTCCAGTTCCATCCATGCTGTTGCAAAGGTATAAGCTCCTTCTTCCTCTCTGCTGCGTAGAATTCCATTGTGTAAATGTACCATAGTTTCTTGATCCACTCATTTGTAGATGGGCACTTAGGTTGTTTCCAGCACTTGGCTATTGTGAATTGTGCTACTATGAACATTGAATTGCATGGGTTCTTTTGAATTGGTTTTTCAGGATTCTTAGGGTATAATCCCAGTAGTGGAATTGCTGCATCAAAAGGCAGTTCCATTTTTATTTTTCTGAGGAAATTCCATACTGTTTTCCACAGTGGCTGTACTAGTCTGCATCCCCACCAACAGTGCAGTAGGGTTCCCTTTTCTTCACATCCCCTCCAGTAGTTATCTGCTGCTTTGTTGATGATGGTCATTCTGACTGAAGTGAGGTGGTATCTCATCGTGGTTTTACTTTGCATCTCTCTGATGGCTAATGATGTTGAGCATCTTTTCATGTGTCTTTGGGCCCTCTGTATGTCCTCTTTTGAGAAGTGTCTGTTCATATCTTTTGCCCATTTTTTAATTGGGTTTTTTCTCTTCCTGGAGAGGAGTTCTTTATATATTTTGGAGATCAAACCCTTGTCTGAGGTATCATTGTCAAAATGTTTTCCCATACTATTGGTTCTCTTTTTATTTTAATACTGTTTTCTTTAGCCCCACAGAAACTCTTTATTTTGATAAGGTCCCATTTGTTTATTCTTTCCTTTATGTTCCTTGCTCTAGAGGACATATCATTAAAGATGTTGCTGCGTGGAATGTCTGAGATTTTCATACCAATGTTTTTCTCTAGGACTTTTATGGTGTCATGACTTACATTTAAGTCCTTTATCCACCTTGAATTTATTTTTGTGTATGGTGTAAGTTGGTGCTTGAGTTCATTTTGTTTCATTTAGCTGTCCAGATTTCCCAACACCATTTGTTGAAGAGACTATTTTTTATTCCATTTCATGCTTCTGCCTCCTTTGTCAAAGATTAATTGCCTGTAGAGATTTAGGTTTATTTCTGGGCTCTCTGTCCGATTCCATTGGTCTATCTGTCTGTTTTTATGCCAGTACTAAGCTGTTTTGATTCCAGCGGCCTTGTAATACAGTTTGATATCAGGAAATGTGATCCCTCCTGCTTTGATCTTCTTTCTCAAAATTGCAGCTGATATTCAGGATCATTTATGCTTCCATATAAATTTTTGAAGTGTTTGTTCTATATCTGTGAAATATGCCATTGGTACTTTGATAGGGATTGCATTGAGTCTATAAATTGCTTTGGGTAGTATGGACATTTTGATGATGTTGATTCTTCCAATCCATGAGCATGGTACATGTTTTCATTTACTAATGTCTTCCATGATTTCTTTCTTTAGTGTTGTGTAGTTTTCTGAGTACAGGTCTTTTACCTCCTTGGTGAGGTTTATTCCCAGGTATTTTATTTTATTTTTGTTGCTATATCAAATGGGATTTTTTCCTTGATTTCTGTTTCTGCTGTTTCACTGTTGGTATACAAAAATGCCTTTGATTTCTGGATGTTGACTTTGTAACCCGCTGCTTTGCCAAATTCAATTATTAGGTCGAGTAGTTTTTTGGCAGAGTCTATAGGATTTTCTAAGCACACTATCATGTCATCTGCAAACAATGACAGTTTTGATTCCTCCTTTCCAATTTGGATGCCTTTTATTCCCTTTTCTTGTCTGATTGCTGTGGCCAAAACTTCCAGAACTATGTTGAATAGAAGTGGTGATTGTGGACAACCTTGTCTTGTTCCTGATCTTAGTGGGAAAGATTTTAGTTTTTGTCCATTGAGTATAATGTTGGCTGTAGGTTTCTCATATATGGCCTTTATTATGTTGAGGAATACCCCCTCTATTCCCACTTTTCTAAGTGTTTTTATCATAAATGGATGCTGTACCTTATTGAATGGTTTTTCTGCATCTATTGATATGATCATGTGATTTTTGTCTTTGCTTTTGTTTATGTGATGTATTACATTTATTGTTTTGCAAATATTGTACCATCCTTGCATCCCTGGGATGAATCCCACTTGGTCATGGTGTATGATCTTTTTAATGTATTGGAGAGAGATTTATTTTAAAGAATTGACTAGAACATCCAAAATCCATAGGGCAGGACAGCAGCTGGAAACTCAGACAGGATTTCTGTGTTACAGTTTTGAGGCAGAATCTCTTAATTTTTATGAAACATCATTTTTTGTTTTGAGGGCCTTAAGATGATTGAATTGAGGCCCACCCACATTATCAAGGAGAATTTATTTAATATTAATCCTAAATATTAAATACTTCTATAAAAGATGGTTACAGCAACATTTAGACTAGTATTTGACCAAACAACTTGACATTGGAGCCTAGCCAAATTAACATTAACATTTCCCATCACAGTGGGAAATGTTCACAGGGCATCCAGGTTTATGTATTTTGAATTGCATGTACTGGTGGAGCATAATGTTCAGCACAGTTTTAGAAAAGCAAGTGATTCTCAAGCAATCTGCCTTCACATATTTACTATTTTCACTCAGAAAATCCCTTAATCTGGGAATTTGTTTGCTGTATTGTTAAGGGGAGTACTTCAAGGGTTTTCCTGTTAAGTTTATTTTACACAGCTCTGTTGCACAATTACATTATAGTCATCTACCATAAAGTCTTGCTAGTGATTACCTTTAATTTGTATTCAGATGGAAGCAAAGAGAAAGAAAAATATACAAGCAGGAGTCTTGTAATTATGCTACATAAAATTATTAGTCAATTTAGAAAATTGTTAATGGTAAACTGCCCACTATGCATAAAAATAAATTTGATTTTGATGTACAGAGTTTAATGTAAGAATGATGGTAGGGAGACCACACTATTATTTTTCCTTTAATTATTCAAGCACATTTGCATTTGCTTTAAAGAAAGTGATATCTTTATAAAGTTGAGTCCTTCCAGTCAACAGAATACTTGTTTTGGCTTTGACAGATTTCATTTTTCAAGGCTTCCTGTGAACTGTAAAATTGTTAGAATGAAAAAGAACAATTAACTATGTCCCTTCCCCCCTTGATCATAACTAAAAACATGATATTTTCCTGCAAACTGAAATGTATGAATTACAGACATATTAAGGTAATTTGTGGGCTTATCTATTATCTTAAATATAGAAATACTCTTGGCTCTCATTTTGGTGTACACAGTTGTTTATTCATATAATTGTCAACACACTGATAAATGTGTTCTATTAAAAGATCATGAACATAGTACCTCTCAGTTCCTGTGTTAAATGATTTCTTGCAAATAAGCTAGAGACTGTCAATATTTAATCAGGGCACATCCTCTAAGGGTTCAAAGATACTACATTGGCTGTTGAAAGTGGTTTATTTGCATAAATTTATTAGAAATTGTCACTCAGTAGTATTTTAGGAACTATAAAACATAGCTTTCAGGATAAAGTTCAAGCCCTTTAGTATGGCATACCTAGTTGACCTATTTTGGAATGCCTGTTCTAGGTCAGGTCTCCCCCCAATGAAAAATAGTTCCAACCTTTAACTTGTGTCTCTTGCATGTGATTCTGTACCCTCTAGCACAGCAAAGAGGATCAAGGAAGGATAGCATCCCCCCAAAAACAGATTCCCATTCATAATAGTTCCGACTTGAGACCAAGAGATTGCAGTCAATTTGTGTAGAGTGCCGACCTGTCAGGGTTGGCAGATATGTCAGTTTAAGTGTAACTATGAAACAGTTGGACAGAAAGTGAAGAGAGAAGAGGAGAGAGGTCAGGGCCATAACATCTGAGGGCCCCAAGAAAGTGAATTTAGTCCCTATTGGGCCCAAATGATATGATGTTTACCCTCTGCTTGACTTAATGAGGTTCTTTGCTTTCATTGGGAAATATGCAAAGCTCTTTATGCTTTAGTTTTTATCTGTCTTCTCAGTCTATTATCAATACACCTTACAGCCTTCCTCTGCACACCATGACCCCTCAGTGCTATTGAGTGAATCTTGTTCTTTCACTCCTGTATGCCATTACATATAGAAGGATACCTTCAGTATAAAGATGATGTAGAAAAGTCAGATCCAAATTTATCACCAGCCCCCATCATTATTAGACTATAGAACTTCATGCACACTACTTCAGTCCTCATATTTGTCATGTGTAAAGTAGAGAAAATAGCACTTAGAGGGTCCTCAGGATAATCAAATATCATAGTATGCTTTTAACTGTGCCCAACACTTTGGTCATCAGTTATTTCTAGGCTTATTTTTGCTTTTTTGAGGCAGATTCTAATTCATCATATAAGACCAGTTCAATTATTCCCTAACTTAGTCTCCAGAGTATTTCGATCTTTCCCCTCAGTTCCATAAAATGCAATCATAAATATTTTGTACACTTAGTTACATTATAATTATCTGTTTATATATGTTCTCCAAAATTTAAATAACATTTCTGGCTCTTGGAAAATATAGTTAAAGGAAGCTTATAAACTGCAATATGTGAGGTGGACCCAGTTCAATCAGAAAGAGATGCCCTAAGAAAGTGAGCTGAGAGCCAAGGGTTGAGTAGTAGCAAAGGATAAAGAGAGACATATTTCAAGCAAAATATATGGAAATACATCCCAGAGAAACATATGCAAAGAAAGAACATAGTGAAATAAGTCTGTGAGATAAGCACAGTACAGCTGCAATGTGAGAGCATTGATGTAGGTGGTAGCATGGACTTGGAGGCTCGTGGAGAAATGGTTATTTCACTCTAAAAAGCATACTGATAGTACCACTTATTGAGTATTTCTCACATGTAAGACACTCCTTGAAGCCTTCCGTACATTAACTTAATGCAATTGTCAACAGCCCTCTAAAGTGGAGGCTATTATAATCCCAATTTTACAGAAGGAAAACTGAGGCAATCATGGATAAAGTAAATTTCATAATGTTTATACTCAATAAATAGTCGACAGTGGATGCAAACTAACATAGTTTGATTCCATTCTGGCTGCCGAGCAGAAAACCACCTACAAAGTGGCCAGAGGGATGTGGTTAGTTCAGGTAGACAGCTAAATGCAGAAGTCTGAATGAGTTATGATGGTAGTTAGACGAGAAGACTTAAAAAGCATTATTTTGTAAGAGGAAATTTCAATTTAACCAGAAAACTTTGAAGTGAAGTGTTTGAATTGGAAAGAAGATTTTAAATAGCAATAAGATTTTGTCATTATAGTGATTGAAACATTTTAAGGCCAAATATGCCATGTCACACCTTATAAAAGGAACTATTTGAGAAAAACAACTACCAGCTTCTACAGTAAAGGAAAAGGTAATTCACCTTATCTCCAGGTGGGGCCTGTTCAGGTTATGGAAAACCATAGGTTTTGGAGTATTTTAAACTTCACTAGCTGCAACATGTGAACTAGTAAGATTAAAGCACTCCCATGATAGATATTTGGGAAGCATTCTATTAATATGGAAATATGACTTCATATTCCAAAGACAGAATGGACAGAAAAGCTATTAATTTATGCATATCAATGGAAGATGTTAGAAGATAAATTTGTATCATTCATTGGGGACACTTGTATTTTGCAGATTAATGTTGATGGAAGAAGTTATAATACTTTATGCTTGTACACCTAATTACCTTTAATTTATGATTTTTTAAAAGATTTTATTTATTAATTTTTAAAGAGGGGAAGGAAGGGAGATAAAGAGGGAGAGAAACATCAACGTGTCATTGCCTCGCACACACCCCCTACTGGGGACCTAGCATGCAACCCAGGCACATGCCCTTATAGGAAATTGAACTGATGACCCTTTGGTTCACAGGCCTGCACTCAATCCACTGAGCCACACCAGCCAGGATGAATTTATGATATTTTTGAAGGAAGCTCAACAGTGGAGACTTTTTATACAATCAGATGTTAAGCTTAACAAGCTTTCCTCAGAAACTTACTGAGTTTCATCTTCAGGTGAAAGAGAATTTTTGTAATCAATGGCCTATGATAAACCAAACCAATAAATTGTGCATTTTTTGTGGATATAATTAGGCAGTCAACATACTAAACTTGGTACTAAAGGCATAAACTGTGACCAGCACTAATGTTTACAAGGACATACAAGTATTATGTTTTAAATAGACTATTTTCCATTGTTGGACTACATTGAATTTAATGAAATACAGTCAAATCTCTGTTCTGGACCAACTTTTTTCTCACACAATTTGGTTCTTGACCAAGTCATTCATGGGAAAAATGTCTCGGTTACCTAACAAAACTTTGGGTCTCGATTCTCTTACCTGACAACCTTTTCATGCCGATATCTGCATGATCAGCCATGTGTTTCTTAGGTGAACAAACAAAGGGGATTTGGTTTTTAAACAAATCTCTTGTCAGTTTTCTAGAATGCATTAAGTTCAAGAACCAAGATTCCACTGTAATTTTTTGATAAAATGGAAATAAATTGGTTTTCCAACATAATCCAAGAAAAAGGCCCATATATTTAGATTATTTCTGTAAATTTAAGACAAAGTGGGCCACCAGAAAAATCAAAGAGAGTGCCTTTGGATAACTGAAGTAGAGTTTAAACATTCCAGAAACTTCTAACTTCATTTTCAAATGCCGAGTCTGGTTGGGTTTGGACAATGCATTCTCTTAAACCAAATGCCTGAAACAGGAACTGAGAGCCACAAAGCACACTTGTATTTTTTTTTAATGTTGACACTGAAGTTTAGAAAGGCTAAATAACTTTTCTGTATTTATACCAATTACTAAAGTCAATATTCTTCCAGTGAAATAATTAGGTTTTAATTTTCTTTTCCTGCACAAAAAGGCATCAGCATTCAATAAATTATGATTATTTGTTAATCAAAATTCTTTATTGTGGACTTATATGTTCTTAAATAAGTATAATCCTTTTGTGGAAATAGATATATTTTGAAATTATGTATTTTGACAAACATTTTTGCAATGTATAAAATGTGGAAATAAATGTTTATAGCAGCATACTTCACAATAGTCAAGTGCTGGAAGCAACCTAGTTGCCTATCAATAAATGAGTGGCTCAAAAAACTGTGGTGCATTTACACAATGGAATAATATGCAGCAGGAAGAAAGAAGGAGCTCCTACCCTTCATGATAGCATGTATGCATCTGGACAACATTATGCTAAGTGAAATAAGCTTTACAGTGAAAGAAAAATACCATAATATCTCACCTATAATTGGAAGCTAATGAAAAACAAACAAGCAAGGAAAATATAACCAGAGACATTGACATAAAAAACAAACTGACGGTAACCAGAGTGGAGGGGGGAGATGGGAGGGGATTAACAGGAGAAAGAAAAGGAAGGGTCATCAAGGAACATGCATAAAGGACACATGAACAAAGCCAAAGGAGGGTTGAATTGAGGGTAGGTAATGGGAGTAGGTAGAGTTGGAGAAAGCAGTGGCGGGAAAATAGAGACAACTACACTTGAAAAACAATAAAAAAAAAAAAGTTCAGAGTATCAGGCCCTTACTCCAGACTTCTGAATCAGGCCTTTTGAGTTAGAATATGGATTTTACTTTTTCATCAGCTTTACTGAAATATTCTTAATTAAAACTGTATATATTTAAAAAAATAAAAGAAGATAACTCAGTCTCAAAAAATGTGGAAATAAAACTTTTGAAAAACAGAAGAAAGCAGTCAAAAATTCTACCATTCAAGCACAGTACTGCAAAGTTTTATTTCATTTCCAGGTTTTTACGCGTTTGTCCCAAATTTTCCCTATATGTTGTATTATTTTAAGTTTGTTAAAAGCTATGTAATGAAACATCTATATGAGATTAGTTTGCATGTCAAGTGACAGAAACTTGGTTGAAACCAATGAACATACTTACAGGAACTATTGGACTATATTGTTCTTCTGACAAGGTTTGATCCAGCAACTCAAAAGAAGTCACCAAAGAGTCAGTTCCTCTGCATATTTTTCTTCTATTCTAAGCAAGTGCCTTGCAAACCTGTTTCACATTTCGACCTCTTCCCCTGAACAACTCAGTAAAGAACTTACACATTGAAATGTCTCACCGTATTGAGGTATTGCCCAGCCTTGGTTTCTGACTTGTTCTGTGGATTTCTTTTCTGTGCTGACTCGGTCCTCTTTGCTACTGTGTCCTAGTAATGCGAGGGAACAATTGTCAGTTATTCTGTCCTGCTGAGTCTGTTGCACAATTTAAAACATTCAGTTATACCAGCTGTTCTAAGCAGAACTGATGTAATCATTAGGGATGCAATATTTCACACTAAATTGTAGTTATGTAACACGTAACTGCATTTTGTGTTCATTAATTTTTATTTTATACTGTATTTTCAAGGAACAAATGAACCAAGTGAATTGTGCTTAAGCTACACAGAGCTGAATGTATTTAATATATGTGCTTGCTTTCTCATCTTTTGCTGTAAAATGTAAACATCCCATCTTCTTGTAAACTATGTGTGAAAAATAATGTCCTGACAATACTGTAGCTTTGCCTGTTTCTTCAAATCCACCTGATGCAGAATGGTACAGACACTTTGGAAAAGTTTGGCAGCTTATCACAAAGTTAAACACGTAATTGCCATATGGCTGCACAATCGTACCTTTAGGAAATTACTCTGAAGTAATAAAATTCATGTTTATGTATACACCTGCACAACAATGTTTATAGCAGCACGGTTTCCCCAAACTGGAAACAATCCACACATCCTTCAGTGTGAATAGCTACACAAACTATAGTGTAGGCATGCAATGAAATGATGTTCAGCAATAAAAAGGCAAACCTATTGGCATAGAAAATAGGAATGAATCTCCAGAGGCATTATTCTGACAGTAGCCAGATTAAATATTTTATGATTTCATTTATGACATTAAAAATGCAAGGGACAGATAAAAGATTTCCAGGAGTGGACAGTGGTGGGAGATATGGTTATTAAATGGGCAGCATCTGGGAAATCTTTGTGATGTTGGGATTTTGATCAGACAAGATCGGGGGTGTTCAAGTGATATAGCCGTAGACTGATGTTGGGATTTTGTATCCTGTCTGTGATGATAGCTAAGAAATCTTTGCACATGTTGTAACTCATAAAACTAAAACAAAATAGTGAATGCTACTGAATATAAAAATTCAAGTTAGTGAACACATTTTCACTAGTTCTATCACATGTGAATAAAATAAGTAAATAATAACACCTACAACTCCTATCTGTTGTAATTTTCCAAAGTTATGAAAGCTAATGTAATATCATACTTCATTTTAAAATTAAGTGGTGCTTTTGATTCTTATGTAGCACATATGAAAATTTGGGAACCAATTTAAGGCAAGGCAAAATCAGTTCAGATGCTATGTCAGGATTAGTTAACATTTATCCTGTTAAGCAGCACATAGAAGTGAAGAGAGAAAGATATGTGGCGATTATGCTATAATCTTTGCATGAAATGTGGAGGCTTATGGAACTGTCTAAATGGAAAATTATTAAAGTCTTTGCATTTGGTTAAAAAAAGATTACGTAAGGGATCTGAATCCACCTCAGAAGTTATAGAACTAAATTGTCGGATGCTATCTACCTGTCAAAAGTGAATTTCCCAAATGCTTCCATAATGCTATAACTCTACTTGCTGAAGTTTTATCACACCAGTTATTTTTATTTCTTTTCATGGCCAGAGTTAGGATGGTATTCAGGACAGTGCTGCTGCACCCAAGTTCTGAGTCCTCGTGCTCTTTTAAATTAGTGAGAACATGCCCATTTTACACAAGTCTCCAAGTACCTGTGAGTAACACTTTTGTGACTCTAGCATGGTTTTCAAAGAGGCCCTGCTTTTCCCTTTGGAACACCTTTAAACTTTCTGGAAAAGAACATGTAGCACTTCTGGAACCTGAGTTTCTTCTGCATATGTCACTTTAACTACCATAGGTTTAACTTCAAACTTGCTGAGGGAAAACATTAAACCAGTCCATAACGCAATACCTGTATTGCTGGCCTGGGCACCAGAAGGAATTTCAGGCACATTTGCTTTGGTATATATAATTATTTAAGGTTATTCATGATTCTTTAGCTAAACAGAAGTGCTATAGAGGATGTTCAGCTTGGCCCCATCCTTTAACTGATTTCAGTACACTTGCTTAAGCATTGTGGAAAAGCTGTTCATTCAATAGCAAACACTCATTTTTGCTTATCCTGAATCAGACATAGCTCAGAATATTCAAAAATACTTTGTGTTTTACAGCATGAGATAGGAAAATATATAGGAAAATAGAGAAGTGTTGATGTTGAATATGTTTGATAAAAACTGAGTTAAGTAAACTTAAATGGGATTCCCCCCACAGTGAAATTTGAGAGACTGAGATGTGCTCACATGCACTATGGCCTTGCAAGGACGGGATCTGATATGTAGTGGTTCCCAAACCACTGAGACTGTGGAAGCCTCTGTTCATTTTTTCCAGACAACTTTATTGTCCTAGTGCTCTTCTCTGCACACTTTGCAAAAGGACTGCCTGGAAGACAGGAAAAAAAGAACATCTTTCATGCCTTAAATATTTAGTATTATTATCAACCGTGCCACAACTGTCTCAGAGCCAGGAATATTGCAAGCAGTGACCCAAGTGCTTTTTGCCAAGTTGCTGGTAACATACAGTCTTATTTTTTCTGAACTATTGATTTCAAATTGGAATTTAGCAGTGCCAGTGGTAATCAACAGAGCATATTAGAATTTTAGAAATAGTATAGATACCAATTTGTTTTAATTTTTGGAAGAACTGAATGATTAAGTCATCTTTGCTGTGTGGTAAATTATTTTCTATGCTTGCTTAAAAATGAATTTAAGAACGGCAGGTTTGAGGCCTGAATTTGGTGAGTTGACATGTGCCCTGAGTATAGCTGATGGCATGAATCATATAAATTATACACAGGTTTTAGTAATTTGAAGAGACACCTTCAATGTAAATACAATTTTCTTCCTGTAAGTAAAGTATTCTTTCTGTCACTTAGCCCATATATTTGGGCTACATTTAGTGTCAGACGCATAGTAGGTTCATTTTTGTGAGTGAATTAAGTTTTTTCTAGGTGAAGAGTTTGTGCATATCAATAGAAGTGTGTTCAAGTAAAATAGATCATAGACTAAGAATTAATTTCTAGGAAGAGATGTTGACTTATTTAATATTTTTATTGAATTGTATTGAATTTATTAGGATGACTTTAGTTAACAAAATTACATAAGTTTCAGGTGTACAATTCTTTAATAAATCATATGTATATTATGTTGTGTATTCAACTCACAAAGTCAATTTCCCTTCCATCACTATTTATCACCCTTTTGAACTCTTCTACCTCCTCCCACCCACCTTTTTCTCTGGTAATCACCAAACTATTAGCTGAGCCTATAAGGTGTTTTTTGTTTTTTTTTTTGCTTAATCACTTTATCTTTTTCACCTAATCCCCCCAAGTCCCCGCCCATCCAGCAGCTGTCTCTCTGTTCTCTGTATCTATGAGTCTGTTCCTATTTTGTTTGTTCATTTGTTCATTAGAGTCTACACATTAATGAAAACGTGCTACTTGTCTTTCTCTGAGTGGATTATTTCACTTAGCATAATACTCTCCAGGTCCATCCATGCTGTCACAAAAAGGTAAAATTTCCTTCTTTTTTACTGCTGATTAGTAATCCATTGTGTAAATGTACTTCAGCTTTTTATCCACTCATCTACTGATTGCCACTTGGACCGCTTTGCAAATTTGGCTATTGTTGATAATGCTGCAATGACTATAGGGGTGCATATATTCTTTCAAATCAATGTCTCAGTATTCTTTGGATATATTCCCAGAAGTGGAATCATTGGGTCATTAAGGCAGTTCCATTTTTAATTTTTTGAGGAAACTCCATATTGTTTTCCACAGTGGCTGCTCTAATCTGCATTCCCACCAACAGTGCACAATATCCTCTTTTCTCCATATCCTCACCAACACTTGTTTATTGATGACAGCCATTCTGATAGATGTGATATGACATCTCATTGTGGTTTAATTTGCATTTTCTCTGATGACTAATGACATTGATCATCTTTTCATATGTCTTTTGGCACTCAGTAAGTCCTCCTTTCAGAAGTATTTATTGGGGTCCTTTGCTCATTTTTTAAATTGCACTCTTTGTTTTTATGGTGTTGTGTTGTGTAAGTTTTTTTATAAATTTTGTGTGTAACCCCCTTATCAGATGTACCATTGGTGAATATGTTCTCCCATTCAGTGGGTTGTTGTTTCACTTTGTTGATGGTTCCTTTGCTGTGCAAACACTTTAGATTGATGTAGTCCTATTTGTTTATTTTTTCTTTTGTTTCCCTTGTCTGAAGAGATCTATCAGAAAAAAAAATTACTACAGGGAATGCCCAAGACTTTAGTACCTATGTTTTCTTACAAGACTTTTATGGTTTTAAGTCCTTTAAGCCTTTTATCCATTTTGTGTTTATTCTGCATTTAGTGTAAGTTGGTGGTCTAATTTTATCTTATTTTTGCACATATCTGTTCAATTTTTCCAACATCACTTATTGAATAGACCATCTTTATCACATTGCATGGTCTTGTCTCCTTTGTCAAGTATTAATTGACCACAAAGGCATGGGTTTATTTCTGGACTGTCTACTCTTTTCCACTGATCTATATGTTTGTTATTATGCCAATACTGTGCTGTTTTGATTATTAGTCTTCTGGTATAGTTTGTTTATATGATTTTCTTTATTTTAAGTATATTTTATTGATTATGCTATTATAGTTGTCCCATTTTTTTCTCCCCTATATTTCCCTCCACCCTGCGCCCCACTCCCACCAGCATTCACTTCCCTTAGTTTATGTCCATGGGTTGTAAACGTAAGTTCTTTCACTTCCCCATTTCCTATACAATTCTTAACTTCGCTCTGTCTATTTGGTATCTACTAATTATGCTTCTTATTCCCTGTACCTTTCCCCCCATTCTCCACCCATCCTCTCCCTGCTGATAACCCTCTGCGTGATCTCCATTTCTGTGATTCTGTTCCTGTTCTAGTTGTTTACTTATTTTATTTTTGTTTCTGTTTTTTAGGTTCAGTTGTTGACTTGTGAGTTTGTTGTCATTTTACTGTTCATAGTTTTGATTTCTTTCTTTTTCTTAGATAAGTCTCTTTAACATTTCATAAAATAAGGACTAGGTGATAAAAAAAAAAAACTCCCTTAATTTTACTTTATCTTGGAAGCACTTTATCTGCCCTTGCATTCTAAGTTATAGCTTTGTTGATTAGAGTAATCTTGGATGTAGGTCCTTGCCTTTTATGACTTTGAATACTTCTTTTGAGCCCCTTCTTTCCTGCAAGGTTTCTTTTGAGAAATCGGCTGATAATCTTATGGGAACTCCTTTGCAGTTAATTCTCTCCTTTTCTTATGCTGCTTTTAAGATTCTCTCCTTATTTTTAATATTGGGAAATGTAATTATGATGTGCCTTGGTGTATGCTTCTTTGGGTCCAACCTCTTTGGGACTCTCTGTGCTTCCTGGACTTCTTGGAAGTCTATTTCTTTTGCCAGGTTGGGGAAGTTCTCCTTCATTATGTTTTTCAAATAAGTTTTCCATTTCTTGTTCTTTCTCTTCTCCTTTTGGCATGCCTATGATTAAAATGTTGGAATGTTTCAAGTTGTCCTAGAGGTTCCTAAGCCTCTCCTCATTTTTTTGACTTCTTGTTTTTCATTCTGTTCTGGTTGAATGTTTATTTCTTCCTTCTGCTCCAAAGCATTGATTTGAGCCCTGGTTTCTTCCCTTCACTGCATATTTTTCTTTATTTCAGTTTTCATAGACCTCATGTTTTCCTCTATTTTGCAACCATACTTAACCATTTCTGTGAGTATCCTAATTACCATTGTTTTGAACTCTGCATCTGATAGGTTGGCTATCTATTTGCCACTTAATTGTTTTTCTGGAGTTTTGATCTGCTTTTTCATTTGGGCCGTATCTCTTTGTCTCTGCACACCTGTTGCATTGTAAGGGGTGGATCTTTAGGTATTCACTGTGGTAGGGCAACCCACATGGCTGCGTTGTGGTGTTGTATGTGGGGGAATGGTCAGAGGAGGAGAGGTCAGAGGGAATGATGCCACTTACAAGGCTCTCATTTGGCTATCAGTTACCTCCCTCATTTCCTACTAGCAAACTGGGCCCTTCTGGTGCTGATTCCCAGTGGATGGGTTTGTGTACATTCTAGGACCCTGTGGGTCTCTCCAACGAATTCTCCTCTGAGTCTGGGAGTTTCTTCTGTTGCCACAACACCCACTGGCTTTTATGGCCAAAGGTTTTGAGGCTTAATTTCCTGTGATATAATCTGGATTGCATGGTCTGTCTCACCCCTATTGTTTCTCCCAGTTTATCAACACAAAAATGTGGGACTTCAGCTGCCCCTCGCCCACCCGGTCCTCCAGACGCTGCCTTGCTACACATCCTTTCCATACTGGCTGCTCATCTCTGCCCCTCCTACTAGTCTGGATGAATGTTTCTTTTTTTTTTTCCTAAAGGTTTCATTTATTTATTTTTAGAGAGAGGGTGAGGGAGAGAGGGGAAGGGAAGGAGAAAGAGAGGGAGAGAATCATCAATGTGTGGTTGCCTCTCACACACCCCCTAATGGGGACCTGGCCCGAAACCCGGGCATATGCCCTAGACTGGTACTCAAACTAGTGACCCTTTTGTTCACAGGCCTATGCTCAATCCACTGAGCCACACCAGCCAGGGCTAGATGAATGTTTCTTTAGGTCCTCGGTTGTCAGACTTCCATACAGTTTGGTTTTCTGACAGTTCTAGTTGTTTTCTCCTTGTTGTTTTGTTTATCCGGTTGCTGGTTGTAAATTTGTGGTTGTCCTTCTTTTGGTTGTGTGAGGAGGCAAAGTATATCTACCTATACCTCCATCTTGGCCAGAAGTTGTTGTATGGTTTAATATCAAGTAGTGTATTTTTCCTTTGTTCTTTCTCAAGATTGCTGTGGCTACTTGGGATCTTCTGTGGTTCCATATACAATTTTAGGATATTTATTCAGCTACTGTGAAATACACCATTGGCATCTTCATAGTAATTTGGTTAAATCTATATATTGCTTTAGATAGTGTGGACATTTTAATGCTATTACTTCCTCCTATTCATGAATATGGTATGCACTTCTACTTATTGGTATCTTCTTCAATTTCTTTCTTCTATGTTTAAAATTTTTTGAGTACAGGTCTTTTATATCCTTGTTTATATTCATTCCAAGGTTTTCTCTTTTTTGATGCAATTGTAATTGGGATTATTTTCTTAGTTTTTCTTTCTGATACTTCATTATTGATGTATAAAATGTCATTGATATATGAACATTTATTTTATATCCTACTATTTACTGAATTCATTTATCAGTTCTAGTAGTTTTTGGGTGGAATTTTTAGGGTTCTCTCTCCATAGCATCATATTATCTGCAAATAATGATAGCTTTTCTTCATTTTCAATTTGGATAACTTTTATTTCTTTGTATTGTGGTTTGTACGACTTCCAGAATGTTGTATAAGAATGATTAATGCAGACATCTCTGTATTGTGTATAATCTTAAGGGAAATGTTTTTAGTTTTTGCCCATTGAGGATGATGTTGGCTGTCGGTTTGCCATATATAGCCTTAATTATGTTGAGGTATGCTCTCTCTATTCCCACTTTGCTGAGAGTTTTTATCACAAATGAGTGCTGGAATTTATAAAATATTTTTTGGCATTTATTGTTATGATAATGTGATTTATATCCTTCATTTTGTTTATGTAATGTATCACATTAATTGATTTGCAGATATTGTACCAACCTTGCCTCCTTGGAATAAAGTCCACCTGATCATGGTGTATGAACTTTTTACTGTATTTGCTAGATGTAGTTTGCTAATATTTTGTTGAGGATTTTAGCACCTAGCATTTATCAATGATATTGACCTATAATTTTCTTTCATTGTAGTATCTTTTTCTGGTTTTGGAATTTGGATAATACTGACTTTGTAAAAATAAACTTGAGAGTTTTTCTTTCTCTTGACTTTTTTTTGAATAGTTCAACAAAGATAAGTATTATTTCTTCTTCAAATGTTTGGTATAAATCACGTGTGAAGCTATTAAGTCTAGGATTTTTGTCTGTTGATTAATGCTTTAATTTCACTACTTGTAATTTGCCTGTCCAGATTTTCTGATTCTTTTTCATTCACTTTTGGAAGACTGTATACTTATAGGAATTTATCCATTTTGTTCAGAGTGTCCTGTTTGTTGGCATATAGTTGTTCATAATGTGTTCTTACTATCCTTTGCATTGCTTGGGTATCAGTTGTTACTTCTCTTTTATTTCTGATATTACTTATTTAGGTCTTCTGTCTTTTTTTCTTGATGAGTCTGGTTAAAAGTTTGTCAATTTTGTTTATCTTTACAAAGGAACAGCTCTTGGTTTCATTGATCTTTTCTATTTTTTTAATTCTATTTCATTTATTTCTGCTCAGATCTTTATTATTTCCTTTCTTCTACTGACTTTTTGCTTTGTTGCTCTTTTTCTAGTTCAGCTGTTTATTTGACAGTTTTCTTATTTCCTTTTTTTTTTAAATTTTATTTATTTATTATTAGAGAGAGGGGAAGGAGGGAGACAGAGAGGGAAAGAAACAGCAATGTATGGTTGCTCCTCACATGGCCCTCACTGGGGACCTGGCCTGCAACCCAGGCATGTGCCCTGACTGGGAATCGAACCGGGACCCTTAGGTTCCCAGCCCGCGCTCAATCCACTGAGCTACACCAGCCAGGGACGTTTTTCTTATTTCTTAAGGTAGGCCTCTAATGCTAAAAATTTCCGTCTTAGGACTGTTTTCAGAAATGTGTCCCATAAATTTTTGTTGTGCTCTCATTTTTATTTATTTCAAGGCATCTTTTGATTTTTTCCCTTGGCTTCATTGTTAAACCATTTATTATTTAGCAACATGTTATTTAGTTTCCATTTTGTTATCTGATTTTCAGTTTGTGTGTGTGCATGATTGATTTCTAGTCATTCCATTATGGTCAGAGTAGATGCTTGATAAGACTTTAATCTTCTTAAATTTATTGAAACTTGCTTTGTGTCCTAATATCTTGTCTACTTTAGAAAATGTTCCATGTGCAGTTGAAAATAATGTACATTCTACTGCTTTGCAGTGAAAATACCATGAAGATATCAATTAAATCCACCTGATCTAGTGTGTCATTTCAGGTCCCTGCTAATTTGTTGATTTGCTGTCTGAAAGATCTATCCATTGATGTCAATTGGGGTGTTAAAATCCTCTACTATGACTGTATTATTGTCAATCTCTCCTTTTATGACCATCAATATTTTCTTTATATATTTAGGTGCTCCTGTGCTGGGTGCCAAAATGTTCACAAGGTTTATATCCTCTTGATGTTTGCTTTATCTTTTTTTGTAGTGTCCTTCTTTGATGCTTAGTATAGTCTTTGTGTTAAAGTCTATTTTGTCTATTTTTACAGTCTATTTTTCTCTTTCCATTTGTGTGAAGTATCTTTTCCATCCCTTTATTTTAGTCTCTGTGTATTTTTTGCTTTGAGGTGGGTCTTTTGTAGACAGCATATATATGAGTCTTGTTTTCTTATCCATTCAGCTACCCAGTGTCTTTGACTGGAACATCTAAGCCATTCACTTTTAAAGTGATTATTGATAGGTACATATTTATTCCCATTTTATTCTTTTTAACAATGTTCCTCTGATTTTTTTCTTCATTTTAAATTATACCTTTTAACATTTATTATAATGCAAATTTGATAGTAATAAACTCCTTTATCTTTTTCTTGTCTGGGAAGCTCTTTATTTCTCCTTCAATTTGAAATGACAGCCTAGTTAGGTGAAGGAGTTTTAGTTGTAGGTACTTGCTTTTTATCACCTTGAATATTTCATGCCAATCCCTTCTGGACTAAGTTTTTTCAGTTGAGAAATCTACCGATAGTCATATGGAAGCTCCCTTATAGGTAACTAACTCTCTCGCTGCTTTTAAGATTCACTTTCTCTTTAACTTTTGGCATTTTAATTATAATGTGTCTTTTTATGAGCCTCTTTGGATTCATCTTGTTAGGGACTCTGCCCATCCCGAACTTGAGTGTCTTTTACCTTCACCAGGTTAGGGGAGTTTTCAGTCATCATTTCTACAAATAGGTTCTCCCTCCCTTGTTCTTTCTCTTCTCCTTCAGGTACCCCTCTGATGTGGATGTTTCTATGCTTCATATTATACCAAAGTTTCCTTAACCTATTTTCATTTTTTAAAATTCTTTACATTTTACTGCTCTGATTGGGTGTTTTCTGCTACCTTTCCTTCCAAATTACTGATGTGATACTATTTTTTTATGACTAAAACAAATACATGAATTCGGTGTCAATGTAGCACCATATTTAATATAAAACAATTATGTATTTAAACTGTCCTAGGAAAACATCATTTTATTAATAAGCTACCAGAATTCACCAAACATATAGTCTTTAAATTGACAGCATGTTACTTTAAAATCATTTTTATATATCATTATAATTACATATATAGAATAATTGCTAAAAGTGAACTATCCTGTCCTTGAAAGTGAAATTAGAATACATAATTGGTTATACATTAATTCATTTTTGTTATCAATGTTTAATTCTGAAGCAGTTAAAACCTTAATTGATCAATCATTTGACTGAGTTAAAGCTTAGACTGAATATTGAAAATATATTGGTTTGACAAAAATGGCATTTTTTTCTCTGAAATCTACATGTGGGGAAAAACACATACACAATTACTACTGTTCTTAAATGTTGGTTGCATTTATTTTTAGTCTACTTTTAGGAGTTTTATTGAGATACAATTTACATATCATAAAAGTCTTTTTTTGAGTAGACAATGCAGAGATTTTTTATTATATACAATGTTTTGAAAATATCGCCACTGTCTAGTTTCAGAATACTTTCATCACTTCAAACACAAGCCATGTCCGTTAGCAATCATCCCACATTCCCCCATCTTTCATCTGCTCACACCCACATGTTTACCTTCTGTATGTATGGATTTGCCTAATCTGGACATTTCATATCAAAAGAACGATGTAAAAATGGTGCCTTTCATTTCTGGCTTCTTTAGATTATTACAATGTTTTCAAGTTTTGTATTTTTTTTCATATTGTAGCACAGATCAATACTTCATTACTTTTTATGATTGAATTACATTCTGTTGTATAGTTGTACCAAATTTTGTTAATCTATTCATCAGTTCATGGACATTTTTGCTGTGTTCACTTTTTGGTTATCAAGAATAATGTTTCTATGAACATTGCATACAGGTTTTTGTATGGATATATATTTTCAGTTCTTTGGATAGTGTAACTAGGAGTGAAGTTTCTGGGTCATATTGTAACTCTATGTTTATAATTTTAAATAACTGCCAAATTATTTTTTAATTAATAAAGTGGCTGCATTATTTTATGAGCCCAGCAAAGTGTTGAAGGGACCACATCCTCAACAAAACTTGTTATTGCTTGCTTTTTAGATATTGATGATTGTGCTAGAGATGAAGTGGTACCTCATCTGATATTCCGTTTAGTTTTGATGTGCCTTTACTTAATAATTGATGATGTTTATGATCTTTTCATATGCTTATTGGCCATTGGAATTTTTTAAAACATTATTTTATTGTTGTTCAATTTCAGTTGTCTGAATTTAGCCCCCACCACTACCCTGCAACCCCAACCAAACTGGAATGTTGTCTTTAGAGAAATATCTATTCAAATCCTTGACACATTTTTAAATTAGATTATTTATTTTTTTATTGTTGAGTTAAAATTTTTTTAATATATTCTGAATGAAAGTCCCTTATTAAATATATGTTTTTCAAGTATTTCTCCTATTTGGTGAGTTATTTTCAATTTTAAATTATACTCTTTTGAGAACAAAAGCTTTAATTTGAATGAATTTCAACATATAAAGATGGACAAAAGCAGGTTCATAACAATAAATAATACAACAATTGATAAATAAATAAATACACAAGAATAAACTCTGTTTCATGTGTTCAAAGTTTTAAACCTACTTTTGCCCACCCCATATTAATTTATTTTTTTGTTGCTGATTTTTTATCGTTATTTCTAATGAAGGATCACAATCCTAAAGTCACAAAGATTGACTTCTATGTTTTATTTGAAGACTTTTATTTGTTTTAGCTTTTATATTTAGGTCTACAATTTATTTTAAAACTAGCTTTGTATAGGGCACAAGATTAGGTTATTTATTTATTTTTTTTTTTGCATATGGATATTTTCCTCTTTTCCCAGCACCATTTGCTGTAAGGATAATTCTTTCTTTCATTGAATTATCTTGGCACCCTTGTAGAAAATCAATTGACCGTACCATCAAGATTTATTTCCAAACTCTCAATTCTATTCCACTGATCTGCATTTCTTCCCATATGCCAGTGTTATAAGTCTTGATGATTTCCTTGATTACTGAAGCTTGGTAACAAATTTCAAAATCAGAGATTGCGAAACCTCCAAGTTTGTTCTTTTTTTCCCCCAAATTGTTTTTGTTGTTCTTGGTTCTTTCCATGTACATATGATCAACATCATAGGATCAACATCAATTTCTGCAAAAATTCCAACTGGTGCTTTTTTATTGTTTACTCTATTACAGTTGTCCTGATTTTTTTCCCCTTGTCCCCTTCCACCCAGACTACCCCTCTTACCTACAGTCAACACCCTCTCTGTTGTCCGTGTCTATGAGTCATTCACACATATTCTTTGACTTCCTCTTCCTTCCAACATTTCTACCCTCCCACCTCCCATCCTACAGCTGTCAGTCTGTTTCATGTTTCCATGTCTCTGGTTCTATTTTTCTCATTAGTTTATTTTGTTCATTAGGTTCTCATCATTAGTGAGGCCATATGGTATTCGTCTTTTGCTGACAGGCTTGTTTCACTTAGCATAATATTCTCCAGTTCCATCCATTTTATTGCAAAAAAGTAGGATTTCCTTCTTTCTTTCTGCTGCATAGTATTCCATTGTGTAAATGTACCAGTTTTTTAATCTACTTATCTACTGATGGGCATGTGGGCTGTTTCCAACACTTGGGTATTGTAAATAACACTGCTATGAACATAGGGGTGCATGAATTCTTTTGAATTGGTGACTCTGAATTCTTAGAGTACCAGCAGTGGGATCACTGGGTCATAAAGCAGTTCCATCTTCAATTTTTGAGGAAATTCCATACTGCTTTCCACAGTGGCTGCACCAGTTTGCATTCCTATCAATAGTGCACTAGGGTTCCCTTTTCTCCCATACACGCCAGCACTGGTTGTTTGTTGATTTATTACTGATGGCTATTCTGACAAGTGTGATGTGATATCTAATTGTGTGTTTTTTAAAAGAATTTATTTATTTATTTTTAGAGAAAGGGGAATGGGGGGAGAAAGAGAGGGAGAGAAACATCAATATGTGGTTGCCTGTCATGAGCCCCCTATTAGGGACCTGGCCCACAACCCAGGCATGTGCCCCTACTGAGAATCAAACCAGTGACCCTTTGATTCACAGACCCATGCTCAATCCACTGAGCTACATCAGCCAGGGCTCATTGTGGTTTTAATTTGCATCTCTGATATCTAGTGATGTTGAGCATGTTTCCATATGTCTATGGATTCTCTGTATGTCCTCCTTGGAAAAGCATCTATTCAAGTTCTGTGCCCATTTTTTAATTGGGTTGCTTTCCTGGTGTTGAGTCATATGAGTTCTTTATACATTTTAGAGATTAAACCTTTGTTGGAGGTATTGGCAAATATGTTCTTCCATACAGTTGGTTCCTTTTTCATCCTTATGATGTTTCTTTAGCTATGCACAAAACATTTTAATTTGATGTGGTCCCATTTGTTTATTTTTTCCTTTATTTGCCTTGCCCTAGGAAAAGGCAAAAATATTGCTATGCATGATGTCTGAAATTTTACTGCCTATGTTTTTCACTAGCATTTTTAGGGTGTCATGACTTATATTTAAGTCCTTTATATATTTTAAGTTTATTTTGGTGTATGGTGTAAGTTGGTGATCTAGTTTAATTTTTTTTGTATGTACCAGTCTAGTTCTCCCTACACCATTTATTAAAGAGACTATTTATGGTTTCAATTCCATTGTATGCTTATTCCCCCTTTGTCAAGTATTGATTGACCATAGAGAGACATGGGTTTATTTCTGGGCTATCTGTTCTGTTCTTTAATCTATGTTTCTGCTCTTATGCCAGTACCAGACTGTCTTGATTAGAGTGGCCTTGTAGTATAGTTTAATATCAAGTATTGTGATCCCTCCAACTTTCTTCTTCTTTCTCAGGATTTCTGAAGCTATTTGGGGTCTTTTTTGGTTCCATATAAACTTTTGTAATATTTGTTCTAGATCTGTGAAATATGCCTTTGGTATTTTAATAATAATTACATTCAATCTGTAGATTGATTTGGGCAGCATGCACACATTGAATCTGCACATTGATTTGGGGTCTGTTGTCATAACAGTATTAAGACTTTCATTTCATGAACATGGAATATCGTTCCATTTATTTAGGTCTTCTTAGTTTTTTTAAACAATGTTTTGTGGCAAACTGGAAAACTATTAATCATTTTGCTGAACTTATTTCTAATGCATTCTATTTTAATGCCATTTTAAGTGGAATTATATTTTCGGAATTGCCATCTCTCTGCTAACATCACACATCTGTTCTTGCATGTTTCCCATTTATTTTCCCATTAGAGCTCCTAGCAAATTAACCATAGGTAATTAAAATCCTGGTCTGGTAGTTCAAAAAGTTCTACCATATGTAACTTTTGTTCTGATGCTTTGTTTCTTTAGAGTTTGTTTTTTGTCTCTAAGCATGACTTAACATTTTTATAACCAGGCATGATGTAATAGATAACAACTGAGGAAACTGGTCTTCAATATGGGTTCTTATATTCATCTGGCTAGAGTTAAGTTATATTTACTCTTTGCTGAATCTGTGATGTTGGAGACCAAAATTTCCCCTAGTGCCATTCTTTTGGTCCCCTATGTTCTTTCTGGGTTTCCCTAGAAGATCGTTCTTTTTAAATAAGGCATGAGACTTAAAATTATTTTTGCACTAATTCCCTCTAATTTAGTAACCTTACTGGTGTAGTGATGAGGAGTCCAGAATGGTTTAGCATTCTATAATCATGCTATTGTGTCTCAATATTTTTGTGAATTTATCTCTCTGGGCTTTGAACTTTACAAATACTTTTTTGGCTTTCTCCCTTTTTAATTGAGTCAAGGAGGTTAGAATGGGATGAATTTGGCACCCCCCACCCCCCAGTTTGATTAGGCTTTAGTAAAATTCAGGTAGCTTAAGTTCTGATAAGATTATTTTTATTGAGGACAGTCTTAATAGAGAATTCTGAGTGTGTTTCAAAATACAAAACAGCATATTTTTTTCTCTCATTATCATCTTAACAGTGATGGGGTTCTTGGAGGTAAAACTCATGCAAGTATGAGGTCCACCCCCAAGGCAGGGATATGAGAAGTTTTTGTCTCTCATGCTAGTCCAAGTTCTATCTCCACCAATGAGTCAATTTCCCTTTATTTGTTCATACCAGTTGTTTGCTCCAACAGTGACTTCTGCTCCTAGTGAGCTGTGATTCTCCATATTCAACTGTCTCTCTAGTTTTTATGATGGCAGTTTTCTCTGTGACCTATATTCTCTGATATATCTAAAAACAGTTGTTAATATTGTTTGCTCCATTTTTTTTTCTTGTTGTGAGGACAAGACTGGAATAATAACATTGAAGTCCTTTACATGTTGAAATAGAAAACAGAAGTTTTGAATGGAATTATTTATTTAAATAACTTTTAAAGTTATTCATTGCTACTATATACAATACAACTGATCTTTGTACATTGGCTTTGAATCCTGCAACTTTGCTGAACTCTTTTATTAGTTCTAGTTGGATTTTTAATGGGATTCTTTAGGATTTTCAATATACAATATATATAAGATTATGACATCTTCAAATAGAGACTTTTTTTTTTTAATTTATAACCTGAGTGCTTATTATTTATTGCCTAGTTACTCTGGCTAGAACCTACTCTACAAACTTGACCAGAAGAAGCAATGGCGGATATCTTATCTGCTTATTTCTGATCTTAAGGGAAAAGCATTCCATTGTTTGTCATTAAACATGATGTCATGGGTGTTTCATAGATGCCCTTTCACAGGATGTGGAACTTTTCTTGTACTCCTAGTTTGTTGAGAATTTTATCAGCAAAGGGTGTTGAATTTTTGCCAAATGCTTTTTCTACGACCTAGTGCTTTTGGGAAGAATGATCTAGTGCTTTTGGGAAGAATGTTGGCTTTTGTTGGATGGAGTGTTCTATAAAATTTTGTTAGATCTAGTGGGTAGGCAATGTTTTTCAAGTCTTATATTTCCTTTTACTACCTTCTATCTAGTTGTTACATTCATTATTGAAAGCAGAGGATTGAAATATCTAAATTTTTATTAAACTTTCAATTCTGCCACTTTTGCTCCATGTATTTTAGGTCTCTGTTGATAAGTGCACATGTATTTATAATTGTTGTTTTCTCCTGATTGAAGATATATTATTACACATTTTATCCCTTTTTGAGTAATAAATTTTGTCTTAAAATCTCTTTTGACTGATAAAAATGTGTTTAGCTACTTTTAGCAGTTTCTTGAGATTACAATTAACATCTTAATTAAAAACAATCTCATTTGGATTAGTAATATCAAATCTCAACCTCCCACTGGTGAGGGCATCACATAGTGATATTTCTAGGAGGGATGGAGCCTTTTGGGGAGCTCCAAACCCCTTCATCCTTCTCCAGGGTCAGCTAGGTGATGTTTTCCATAGTTACCATAGTTAAAGCACTCCTTATTTTCAGGGCTATCATGGAACTGAGGAGTGAGAAAAGTGAATAACAAAATTCACTCTTTTTACCAACATGTATTAATTTTTCTTAAATAAATTGCCCTAGCATTCTAGTAAGCCATTAGTTAATTTCCAGGGTAATAAAAAAGTTGATTTTGAATATTATTTGCCAGTGTTCTCATAGGTTGTAGGGAGAAGTGGATTTTCAGATGTTATTATTTCATCATTCCAGAAGTGCCTTCAAGACTTTGCCACCTTGATATCAACAATCAGGATATATTTATAAAGGATGAATAATTTTTGTCCTTCTCACAAACATCATAGTTAAATCAAAACATTTTTTAAAAATACTATAATACCTCTTCATCTATAAGATAACCATGTTAGTATGCTGGTGTTTAGTATCTTTCTTCTTGCTCAAAATATACATAAATGTGGTGGGTTTAAAAAATAAGCAAAATATATTATTTCTACAACTAGATTTTCTACATAACAGTAAATCATGGACATCCCTCTAGGTACATAAAGACATTATATATATGTATCTTCTATTCAAAATCTTTTTCATAATCACTTATGTAATATTTATGATCATGCTGTCATACTCCTTGTGATGAGGTATCTAGGTGAGCAACAATTATTTTTTAAGGCAGAAAACAGTATGTAGATTTACATATGTTTATTTTAACTCCTATCAGAGATAATCATTGGAATGGGATGGGTGAATCAAATGTGTGCCAATTCAAATTCAGAAAAGTCCCTGAATCTTACAGTTTATGTGTTTCTACAAATATGATGCTGAAAAACAATACCTATGTTAAGTAACATTATTTTCAGCCATTATTTATCAGTCAACTTCCTTACTTTTTCATATCTTAACAATTCACTTAAGATTGACTTGCTTCTTTACTTTATAATGCCAAAACTATTAGTACAGTCAGTGTTGTTACCTCCTCTTTCTTATGGCTCCTCAAATTTTAATCCTGATTTAAACACCATCACCTACTCTAAATTTACATTAAAAATCTCATACATTAGCTCTTCATATATTTGATATTTTATATTTAAATACAATTATATCATATATTTGGAGCTTGTTTTTCTTTTTTTATTGTTGTTCAATTATAGTTTCCTCATTTTCCCCCAATTACTCTGCCCTCACCCTAACTATCCCCACATCTCACATTCAGTCCTCTCCCACCCCTTGTCTTTGTCCAAGGGTCCTTTATACATGTTCCTTGATGAACCTTCCCCTTCTTTTCCCTGTTACGCCCTTTCCCCCTCTCCTCTGGTTACTATCAGTTTGCTCTTTATTTCCGTGTCTATGTTGCTTACTTGTTTGTTTTGTTGATTAGGTTCCACTTATAGGTGAGATCATATGGTATTATATTTGCTTTGTGGTGGTGCTCTATATTTTCTTTTAAATATCTAGCCAATTTTATTAACACCATGCATAAAATATTTTTCACTAAATTGAATCATTTCTTTTTTATATCAAGATCAAATGTACATTGACATTTATTTCTAAAATTTCTATTTGTATCTTCAGGCTAATTTGTAAATTCCTATGTTAGTAAATTATTTTGATTGCATTAACTGACTAATATTTTAAAATCCAGAAAGAGATAGCGTCCCTCTTTTCTTTTTTCTTAAAAATTCTTACCTTCTTTCAGGTACTTCTTCAATACAAATGCTAATGTCATTCATTGGATTTCTTTTTAAATTGAAAGTTTGTTTAAAATTGTATTCTATTTTTATATTATATAGGGAAATTATTTATGATATTTTAGCTTTTGCAGGAAAATTAGATATTCTCTATTTGCTCATTTTTATAGTTTTCAGCATATTTTATAGTTTTAAAAAAGTTTTATGTCCTTTGAATTTCTTATCAAATTTATCTCTCCTTCCCCCCACCCTCCCCAACAGAAGGATCGCTATTTTAGATGAAATTTTCTCTCAATATTCTTCTAGAAATGTTTAAACTGCTTAGTAATTTTAAGGAGTTTTTTACGGAAATTGTTTTAGTATCAATAACTAAAGTTTACATTTACTCTTCTTATGGGATGTTTACATGAATCATTAAATTTTCTTAATTGTATTGGATAAAATTTCTAAAACAATGCTAAATTGAGAGGGGGCATCTCTTTTCTGTTTTTCATTTTAGAGTTGTAACAAATTTAATTTTTATTCTGTTTAAATAGGAATAACTGCTAATTTTATCAATTGCCTATTGGTTATTGTCATTTGATATGTTTAATTAATTATGACTTTAGATTTTGTAAGGTTGAGTTTTGCTTTTGTGCTTGGAATAAGATTGATTTTGTCATTGTGTTTCATTATTTTAATGCACTATTGGATTCACTTCATTTTGAATTTTGTGGTCATGTGTGCAACTAATCAGTCTGCAGTTTTTTTGTATTTTTTATTAGATTTGGACATTGAGGGAGAGTTTCCTGTTTCCTTATTTCTCAAAAAGCCCCATTCAGTTTTATTTAATTTTATCCTATTATTTTGGCTTTTTGTTTCATTAATGGTAGTTTTTACTTCCTTAATGTTCCCTCCTGTTTAACTGCGGTTTTTAACAATGCTTGCTGTGTCTCAGAGGTTTTGAATTGAGATATGCTCATTTTTTAAAAAATGGGAATCAGAGGCTATTTTGTGTGAGCAATATCTTTACCTGTAATCTTGCTTTGTGGGATCTTGTTACCTATTATCCTACATTTTCCTACTTGTAATCCAAGTGGCTGCAAAAGTATAAATCCCTTGGCAAATTATTGCAATTATTGCATCTGCAGTTATAAATCAATGTGCTAAACACTTAACACAAAATATCATATTTTAGCTTACAATAAGCACTTTGCTTTTCCATATTGACTCAGTGTAATTATTAAGCCTCTGTTTCAAATGTATTTTACATTTCAAGAGTGATTAAATGTTATTTTTATTGTTTACTGTGGTCACTGCTGACTACAGTAAATTGCTTGCTGACTCAGCTTTAATTTAGAAAATGCACACATATTCTGGACTTCTTCCTAGAAAGGAATGTGACTTCAGGTGGTATAAATGCCAATTAAATTGCTTTATATTTAGAAATTTGTGAATTTCCTTAGACACTGCAGATTAGCAGTCGAGCTTTATTCTTTTGCCAGCTTTAAATTCCAGGAGTAATTTTGTAAACCATCAGATATCTGTCCAGATAATTTTTTCTGGACATAGGTTATTTTGCTGGAGACTAAGAAAAATTAAACACAAAGATAATACTTGGCTATACATAAGGATATAAATAGATGACAACTTTAAAAACCAAAATAATAAATTATACAAAATTTATTACATTAAAGTATGGATCCATTGCATATTTTGTATTCAGATCTGAAGCAATATAGCTTCAGATGGAAGCAATATGCCATTAATATACTTGGAAATTACTTCAAAGAAAAGGGTGTTGGTAACAGATTTTTGTTTTGGTACCTGAAGTTGAGGAAAGATTGTTTGTGTGTTCTACTTGACTGCAGTAGAAACAACATTGGATTTGGTGTCAAATACAAGCCCTGCTATGTACTATTTCTGTGAACATAATAATTATTTAATCTCTCTGAAACATCATTTTCATAGCCATAAAAATTTCTATAATGCCAATAATTTCTATAAGGAAACAATTCATTGAGTCTCATAGTTTTGCAGGGAAATTAGCAGATCTGCAGCATGATGAAGCAGGTGCTGTAATATCATGGTATTTGGGGGAGGAACCTGGCAAGTCTTCAGGAAGAGATGATTGGAAGAATAAATATTGTTTAAATGTCCATAATAGCCTGAAATGATCTACATGGTCAATACAATTCTTACGGAAATACCAGTCAGTGTCATTTTCTTTTTTTTTTTTAATTATTCTATTGTTGTTCAATTACAGTGGTCTGCATCCTCTCCTCTCCCCTCCCCACACCCCCTCCAAACCCACCTCCCTCCCCTGCCTCCACCCTCCCCCTTGGTTCTGCCCAAGTGTCCTTTATAGTGGTTCCTAAAAACTCTTCTCCCTATAGCCCCCCCACCCCCGGCCATTGTTAGATAGTTCCTAATTTCAATGTCTCTGGTTATGTTTTTCTTGCTTTTTTCTTTTGTTGATTATGTTCCAGTAAAAGGTGAGATCATATGGTATTTGTCCCTCACTGCCTGGCCTACTTTGCTTAGCATAATACTCTCCAGTTCCATCCATACTATTGCAAAGGGTATATGCTCCTTCTTTCTATCTGCTGTGTAGAATTCCATTGTGTAAATGTACCATAGTTTCTTGATCCACTCATTTGTAGATGGGCACATAGGTTGCTTCCAGCACTTGGCTATTGTAAATTGTGCTGCTATGAACATCAGAGCGCATAGGTTCCTTTGAATTGGTGTTTCAGGGCTCTTAGGGTATAATCCCAGCAGTGGAATTGTTGGGTCAAAAGGCAGTTCCATTTTTATTTTTCTGAGGAAATTCTATACTGTTTTCCACAGTGGCTGCAGCAGTCTGCATTCCCACCAACAGTGCAGTAGGGTTCCCTTTTCTCCACATCCCCTCCAACAGTTATCTGTTGTTTTGTTGATGATGGCCATTCTGATTGGTGTGAGGTGGTATCTCATTATAGTGTCATTTTCTTATCCTCACTCCACGACTTATTTCCATTGTTTTGAAAAAGACAGAGGGAGGGAGGGAGAGAGAGGGAAAGAGAGAGAGAGAGAATATGAGAATGCAGGACTGGGGATCAACTTGCAACCTAGGTCTATTCCCTGGCCAGGGATTGAACTGGCAACCTTTTGGCTAACTGAGCCACACCAGCCGGGATCAGTGCCATTTTTTATAGAGTAGGAAAGAGTAATCCTAAAATTCATATGGAGCCAAGGAAGACTCTAGTAACCAAACAACAGAGCAAGAAGAACAAGCTGGAGCTATTACTTTTCTTGATTTCAGAGAATATTATATGGCTGGTATGGCTTGGTCGGGGTGGGTTGAGCACCAACCTGTGAACTGAGGGATTAGTCACTGGTGTGTTTCCAGTTGGGGCACATGCCTGGATTGTGGGGGGTTACTGGTTAGGGGCTCACAAGGGGTAGCCAATCAATGTTTCTTTCCTGCATTGATGTTTCTGTCCCTCTCTCTCTCTAAAAACTAAATAAATAAAAGAATATTATAAAACTACAGTGATCAAAACAGAATGGTACTGGCATAAAAGCAAACATACAGATCTATGGAAAAAAAAAATTGGGAGCCCATAGATACACCCACTAATCTAAAGTCAATAGATCTTTGACAGGGTGCCAAGAACATACCATGGGGAAAGGATAATCTCTTCAATAAAAGGTGCTGGAAAAACTGGATATGGACATGTAAAATAATGAAATTGGGCTTTTATGTGATACCGTACATAAAAAATTAACTTGAAAATGGATGAAAGACTTAAATATAAGACCTGAAACTGTAAAACTACTAGAAAAAATAGGAAAATATCTGGGTCATAGTCTTGACAATGATATTTTTGTATATGACACAAAAAATAAAGACAGTAAATGCAAAAAAAAAAAAAAAAGAAAGAAAGAAAAGGGGAAAAAGGACCAACTAGAAAGCTTCTGCACAGCAAAGGAGCAAAGGAAACAACTATTTTGAAAGACAACATATGTAATGGGAGAAACTATTTGCAAACCATATACATGATAAGGGATAAATACCCAAAACATATAAAGAACTCTTAAAACTCAATAACAAAAAATCAGGCCTGGCTGGTGTAGCTAGGTGGATTGAGCACAGGCTGGGAACCAAAGGGTCCCAGTTCGATTCCCAGTCAGGGCACATGCCTGGGTTGCGAGCCTGGTCCCCAGTGAGGGCCATGTGAGAGGCAACCATACATTGCTGTTTCTCCCTCTCTGTCTCCCTCCCTCCCCCTCTCTCTAAAAAAATAAAAAAATAATTAATTAATTAATTAAAAATTTTTAAAAATAAAAAATAAATTTAAATAAAAAAAATTTTAAAAAGTGATTAAAATGGAAAAGGTAATAATAGTTATTTCCCAAAGAGTACATACTAATGACCAATACTTATATCAAGACATATTCATTACTATTCATAATCAGGGAAATAGAAATCAAAATCATACAGAGTTATCACCTCACACATGTTAGAATAACTATTACAAAATATGTGTTGACTAGTATGTGGAGACAATGGAACCCTGTTTTGGGGAATGAAAATTGATGCAGCCGTAATGGAAAACAGTACAGAGGTTACCCCAAAACTTAAAACTTTACCATGTGATCCAGTGATCTCACTTCTGGGTATATGTCTAAAATAATTGAAAACAAAATCTTTAATAAGTTCCTGCACTCTCATGTTCATTGCAGCATTATTCACAACAATCAAAATACAGAAACACCTAAATATCAGTCAAAATATGAATGGACCCTTTGCAACAGCATGGATGGAACTGGAGAGCATTATGCTAAGTGAAGTAAGCCAGGCGGTGAGGGACAAATACCATATGATGTCACCTTTAACCGGAACATAATCAACAAAAGCAAAAAGCAAGCAAAGCTTAACCAGAGACGTTGAAATTAAGAACAATCTAACAATAGCCAGGGGGGA